>JAPFUP010000397.1:0-12026 GCA_030780425.1 Beauveria varroae | reverse complement strand
GTCGATTCTAACTAATATAATAGAAAAAATATATAAAAAAAAGGAAAAAAAGTTATCTTTAAAATCTATAAGAGGAACTAATCCGTTTATCTATCTTACTATACTAGGGTATATAGATATAGTTAAATCTAACTAATATACTTTTATACTTATTATATTTTATAAAAAAGTATATTTATAGAGGAATAGGTGTTTAAAGATATTATATTTTAGTGTAATATGGTATAATATAGAGTGAATTACGAATTTCTAATTTTCGAAATCAAAGTGTAACTTTATAAAAGTAGATATTAATGGTACACCGTAGGTAGACCTCCACTAAGAAGGAACGGGGCAGGTTCAATTTTTTTAAACCCTCAAGCACCCCGTTACCATTCAGTGACACACTTGAACGTACAGCTCAATCGCGACCAACCTTGTTTCTCTGCTCATCTCACTCATTATGACAAACCTCTCGCCAATTCCTACAGTGTTCATTGCACATTCCCAAGAAAACTACACTGACAGTACCCTCGCTTCTTTCCTTGCAGATCTGCACTATGCTACGCGGACAGGCAATCACCAAAATTCATGGGGCCTGACCATCTACCGCACCGTATTCACGCCCGAGTCCGTTGAGACCTTCCCGCTAGCCGTCAAGCGCATCGACGACTATCTCCGCTCCAGGCTAGACACAATGATGGGCTTAGCCAAGCCACCGTCCAGTATCAACCTACAGGCTAGGGATGAGCTCCTGGCCCGGCTTCAAAACACCGTCATCGAAGATAAAGCGCTGGATGGCGCGTCCATGGAGACTGTCGAGCGGGCGTTTCACGACTGGGTTGAAGAAAATGGCGACCTCGAGTCTGATAATCCGCGCTATCGCTTCGCCCTCGTCCTGGATCATGAGGCTGTCGACGAGACATTGCGACTCCCGGACGCGTGGGCGAGAAGCGGCCTCGACAGTCAAAAGTCGAGCTGTAAGGGGCTCACGCGCTGGTACCTGGGTGAGGGAATGAGCTGTCAGTGGTTTTGGGCCGCGCCGTCTGCAATGGCGCGCGTGCTGATGTTCTCGCTCAGCGATTCTGATGACGGACCCCTTGCCATGCAAATAGAACCCATTAGCAGCGAACCACTCGTGTTTGAGACTGTTACTTCTTTGAATCGGTGGAAAAGAAGTTGCAATAAAATAACGGGATACCAGTAGAATGATTCAAGGCGTCGCAATGGAAAAGCATATAATATTGAAATAAGGTGACGATTATTGTCCCCGAATGCCTTAATTTCGTCTGGCGTGGTCACTCTGACTTTTCCTAGCGTGATCTAGGCTGGTTCATGACCTGGAATCTTATTCCGACGGTTTGATTGAGGGATCTTGTTGTAAGGTGCACTTCACAGGGAAGACACTGACACTATAAGGTAGCCGGCAACAACCAGCAGCTCTGTTGCTTCGCTGCCTAGCCAAAAGGGCCCCAATTAGCTTTCAATCAGTTTGACCTTGACAAAGAAGCCGGGACTGATCAAACAAAGTGACTAGCGTTATAACTGAAGATACGTTGCATTGGTGGGGTTGGTTTGGTTGAGTCATTGTGTTACCGCGCGCGGCCGTCACACGGAAATATGCTTCAATGTCGCGAAGGCTGCGTTGTTTCGTCTTCAACTTACGATACCACAATTCTTGCAGAATCCAAGTACGAAAAAAAAAAAAAAGAAAGCCCGAATCTTTCTACATACTAGCTAGCAACGGGTTTAGTACAATTTTATCAGCGCTTCTTCTAATTTGGACGTTTTGCAGCACCACCACGCAATTGATTAGCGCTAATGTCGGGAAATTAACAGCTGTGATTGACAGCGTTCAAATGAGTGTTCTATTCTATGCTAGACCTGTTCACCAGGGGTCAGGCAATCGGATTCGCTGCGCCCTCTGCCTCAAGACTGCTGAACCTTCTCTGAGAGCAACCGCGTCCGCATTGTTATCGTTGCCATAAAGCTCGGTGACCATGTCGTCAATGTGCTCGACATAGCCACGGCCGTGGCTGACAAACTGGTTCAATTGGTCCTCGATGAATTCTTGCCAGATCAAGTCAATGGGAACTCTCACTCCGGTGCGCTGCTCGTGAAGCCATGCGACACTGAGAAGTTCCGACCTGACCTCTCGGACTGTGTCTTGGAAACGAAACCATACACCGCTTGCTAGCATGTACTCATACACGCTGATGGCTCCTCGCATCTGATTGAGAGTACGCTCGTACAGGTCCAACATCTGGATATCTTCAACCAGACCAACGATATTGTCGATGTGGTTGTACGAATGTCGTTGCCAAAAAGCCGTCTTCAGAGTGTTGACGATGTCTCTCAGCAGAACGAATGGATCAGTGTTTGAGACACTGCCTAACGCATTCATGATTCTCGTTATAGGCATGTCGCTCTGTCCGCCCCCACGCATCGGTAAGAGCCGTACATTAGCGGGATATCGGGTAAAAAGAGTGTCCGTGAAGAAGGAAGCTGGAATTCGGCCGTTCTCCCAATTCGCTCCCTGTTCCGAGTGGCCCGATTCAGCTTGGGTAAAAAATCTCCCCATGCTATTGAGCTCAAGCTCGTGCTCGATGTGAAAGCCTTCTGTAATGCGGCCGGTGAGGTCAAGCAGCCCCATGTCTACACTCATACAGTCGTCCGGATCCTCGTAGTCGTAAGTACGCTGTCGAACAGGGCTGTCCGCAGGCAACAGATTGGATGGGGTATATGGCGCGGAGCTGAATGTGATTTGCTGACCTGTGGTGAAAGACGACGAATACCATCTGGGTTGTCCTGGGCCAACCTGACGTGTCGCCAGATCTGGTATCCCGCCCTCCGTCCCCAACAGTGGCGATGAGAGCAGCGAGCGTTTCTTTAACGAGCCGACAGAGCACTTATGGGCACTGGAGCCCCCGACCGCGGCGTTGTACGTGGCCAGCTGACAGGCAATGAGTCTTTCAAGCTGGTAGTAGCCATAAGTTACCAGCTCGCCCGTCCTTTGAAGGTACTCGTAGAGCTTGTCCCACACAAGATTCGGATATTGTTGAGGGACAACGGCATCCCATATCTCCACCTGGTTGATGCTTGCCGTGCCGGCCAAGAGAGCCCCAATCAGGAAGCCAACGTCATGAATTTGCGTGGCGCTAGTACTGCGTTTCAATGCCAAGGCCACATGGTCCTCATCTCGAGCATCCCCGACTGCGACCTCAAAAGCATCTGTGGCGTTTTGAAACACCAAAACTTCTCGGGACCACAGGCCAATGCCCGTGGAGTCCGAGTCACAAACAGGGTCCTGGATGAAAGAGTAGAGACTGTCACGCAGCTGCGCGTCTTGAGAAGACTCGCGCTTCGCAAGATGGCCCGTGTTCGGCGTGCAGCAAACCGCAGTACCGCCACGCTGGCACCAGTTGTCTTTAAACCAAGTGTTCATTGAAATGCGTACCTTGTCAGATGGACACCCGGACTGGCAGAAGAACTGGTCGCCTGATGGGCGGTCTCCATACTGATTGTACTCTTTGCAGTCCTCCCATCGGTTGAATTTGTCCTCTTGGTAGCAGCAAAACCTCCGCTGCTGAAGAACGACATGGTCAGAGTCTCTCCACGCACATTCCGCAGCGCCAGAACCCGTTCCCGCCAGCGTGAGCACGGTGCTCTTGTCCGACGGGCAAAAACCGAGCCGGCACTGGGGCCAGTTGCTCCAGGTGCACTGAGAGTACAGCTTCATGCTTTTCTGCGTAGTCTCGCAGCACGCAGCCTGGTACTTTCCATTGTTGCAGTGCTTCTTGAGGGAACCAACCTCGGTCATTCCATCCGGGCATGTCGGGTCGCATTTGCCATTGTGGTGAGTGTACCAACCGCACTTGGGGGCGTCTGTGTCCGGCGGGCAGCAGAACTTGTGTGTTCCCTGGCCGTCGCATCCCGTCTCGTCCACCATGAACTCCTCGCCTCGTACTGTTGGGTCTTTTCTCATGACGCGGATCCAATTTGACGGGCAGGCTACCTCGGTGTTAGTCATATACTCAAAAATGTGCCAGCATCCCGCCTAGCATAGCTCACCTTCGCCGCAGTTCGTCCATTTGCACTGAGCCTGCTGAACCGTGGCTGTAATCAGGCCATCGTCTTTTGGCCTTCCGACACCAACACGAGGTGTCACAGGCAGCGCTGCATTCTTGCGCTTTACAATTTTGCCGAGGTTGTTGCTGTACTTGGCTTCCTTTGTGTCGTGCGAAACTGCCCACACCATGACGCCGCTCATACATTGGCTGCGGGCATAGTCCACCTTCATAGCCAGTGTAGTTGCGTCATCAAAGGTGACCCATTTGTTCTTGTCGTAGGTGAGAATATTGACTGCAGCGTCCTCGTCCAGAGTTGGTGAAGCACCGGTAGTTCCGATGATGGTATCTATCTCCGAGTTTAGAGCAACACCGACCTCGTTACTGCACGAGTGAGCTGGGGCTCCCGACTCATAAGTGCATCCAGGCTGTAGGCAATCAGGGCTAGATGCTGAAAATGAGCGTCCGTAGAAGGCTGTTCCGAGAACCACCTTGCTGGGGTTGATGTCGTTTCTCCAGAGCAAGTCCATTGCCGTCTTGATCTCGGTCAAATTAGTATGAGAGTTGAGGTAGGGCCCAACCCATTCATTGTGCTTATCCCATGTGCCATGAAAGTCGTAGGTCATCATGTTGAAAAAGTCAACTTGTCGTGAAAGCTCGACAATGTCAAAGTGCTGCAAGTACCAGTACGATGCGGGAAGTGTGATGCTGAGCCCATCGCGCCCACCGGTAGCCCTAAGCGCAGCCTTGAGATTGGTAATGAAGCGAGGAAAGTTAACGTAGTCGTCACCTATTCCGCCTCTGTCTGGTGCTTCAGGATATTCCCAGTCCAAATCAACACCGTCAAAGTCGTAGGTAGCCATAAAGCTGATCAAAGACTTGATAAACGCCCTTTGGTTTGTCCGCGACGCAGCAATCCTCTGAAAAATAGTCTGCGTAGGACCAGGGTCATTGAATGTCCAGCCGCCAATGGCAATGAATACTCTGAGATCTGGGTCCATCTTCTTAAGATAGGTCAAGCGTTTGTATAGCTCGGGATCCTTTGGGCCTGCTGGCACAATTTCGAAGGTTTCAGGGTTGATGCTGGCAAAGGCAAAATTGAGGTGAGTGTAGACGCCGAGAGGAATCTGCTCCGGTAGGAAGCGATTGCATGGCCTATCCTTAGACCAGCCCTCATAGTAACCTACGACTCGAGGAAGGTTGTGATCTGAGCCGCACGAAGGTTGCTTGACTTTCTTCTTACCACAAAACTCATCCGTCATGCCACAGAAGCCGAATTTGGAACAGCAGACATTCAGCGGGCATTTGGCCTTTTCCGCATACTCGGACCCAAAGCCGCCAGGATCGCACTGAGACTTACGATCACAGTTGGCAACGCAGATGTCACTGCCGCAGTAATCTGGACCAAGACCGCAGAAACCCCATTTGGTGCAGCAGCCAATGGGGCAGGGATTCGCAGCGCTGCAGTCTTGTGCAGATGCCGGCTGGACCAATAGCAACAGGAATGATAAGCATGCTAGCAATGTGCCTGAGCACGACAAGAAGCCCAGACGCCGCATGGCGGAGACGAAGAGCGCCGATCTGTAGTAGAAGAATGAAATTGAAGAAGAAGATAAAAAGAATGCGTAGGTTATAAAGACATGAAAGTTGAACAATGAATGTGTGACGAAAGGGCAACAGGACGACAATGAGAAGAGTCCAAGACAGTGACAGATGCCATTTGGGTTGGGCTACATATAAGCTAGATACGCTTAGTAAATCATTTTACTACAAATAACAAATCTTAGACAAAATACTTGAACGAAAAAGTTTTATTCGTTTTCTATCCTCCACTACATAGGTCCACTGGGTGATTGTGGTTGATAAAGCAGGTCCCCATCGTGAGCAGCCCACGCGCTGCGGATTAATGAACATCGTGGCTGAAAGTCTGCAATAGTCTGCAATAGAACATTGTACCTCGGCATTTACTATCGCTATGACAGCAAGGGTTGTCAAGTTGAACCTGGCAACTATAGCTCATCTACTCGTATTTGCAGCCTGCAGTATCGAGAGATGCCCCAAAATCCGCTTTTATTGACGGGGTTCAGTTGTTCAACCAAATTTTGTCGCCATTTGAACATTGCAAGTCTGATTTTAAGCATATAAGGCTACATATCCACCATGTAAGTCGGCCAAGACGGAGGTTCGGAGATTAGCAAGCTGTCCTCAAAGCTTCATTTCCGGTCAATAGCCGACTGCCAAGGCCAGTTGCCAAGACGAATAGTTCCAACGTGGAAACAAAGCTCCGAATGAGCCAATGACAATTGCAAGCCCTCGAACTATTTCTCAAAGACCTGATAGGTCCCTTGTACTAGCTCCAGTAGGTGACCGCGGAAAGTCCCTTGTACTAGCTCCGGTAGGTGACTGCGGAAAGTCCCTTGTACTAGCTCCAGTAAGTGACCGCGGAAAGTCCCTTGTACTAGCTCCAGTAGGGGACCCTGGAAATTGGTGCCGCGGCTAGAAAGGTGTGCAAGAGACTTCACAGTTGAGCAAAGACAGTATAGCTCTGCTCATATTATGAGTTGAGGGGTTAGAAGAAGGACACAAAACGCAAATTTCGCATCTTTGGCTCCAATCGTGGCCCCGTTTTGTTCTGGCAGCCCGATACTCGGTGATCCTCGCTGCTCTTAGCAGGATTATATAGCAACATGTCATGTCCGTAGCCAACCAGCCCGCCAGATTTGCTTCTATCTACATTCGCTCTTTTTCTCTAATAATTTGTTTACTCCTTGCATAGACTGGCTGAAGTTCGCAGCCATGCGTCTTCCGTTCTTTCAGTCTTCTCTTTTCACCATTTTCTATCTTTTACTTTTTGTCTTTCCTGAGAGTCTGGCCGCCTTGTCCGATGGCACCCACAAGGCAAATGGAACCATTTCAGTTCCAACAACACTCCAAGATGCATTGGAGCTTCTCCAGAGAGTCAAAAAGACGCTACACGAAGTCAACAAGGAGCGCGTGAGCTATCCCGTCTTCAACCAGCCCAAGCTCGCTAGTGCGAGCCAGGTAGCCAATGCACGCAACGCAGGTCCAGTCTTGCCGTACGAGGACAGCCCAGCGCTCGTCGCCATTGACCACGCCAACGTTGTCCGCGGGCTCAACAGCACGGCCCCGAAAAGCAACACAACCGGCTACAGTATCCCGGAGGAGGTTCGAGAGGCGGCCCGCCTTCTGACCGAATCGGAATCCCAAACCCCGAGCGGCAACCATGAGAGCCTGGCGACCACAATGCGCACCAAGTATGCTAATCAGGCTACCAATGACACGAATGATCCGTCCTGCCAAGAGAGCCCGGACGGCAAGCTGTCGCCGTATGGTGCCCATTGCAATGGCGAATCCAAGGCAAAACGCGCCTCCGGCTACTGGATGGTTGATGAGCAGCGCAATCCCGGTGTCAGCCCATTCGCTCCCTCGGGCTACCGCGTGTGGCGTAACGTCATGGACTACGGCGCCAAGGGTGACGGCGTCTCTGATGATACGGCAGCCATCAACAAAGCCATTTCAGACGGGGGGCGCTGCGGAGAAGGCTGCGGTTCAAGCACCATATATCCTGCCGTGGTGTACTTTCCTCCAGGCACGTACCTCGTCAGCTCACCCATCATTCAGTATTACAACACGCAGTTTCTCGGCGATCCGCACACCGTGCCCACAATCCTCGCATCCAAATACTTCTCGGGCCTTGGTGTCATAACAAGCGATGTCTATGTCGGGGACGACGTCAGCTGGTACCTGAACACTAACAATTTCCTGAGAAACATCCGAAACTTCAAGATGGACCTTCGTTTGGCATCTACAGCAAATTACATTTGTGCAATTCACTGGCAGGTCGCTCAGGGCACCTCGCTTGAGAATATCGAGTTTTACATGATTTTCAACTCAGACGTGCCTGGCAACACGCAACAAGGAATCTACATGGAAAACGGCTCTGGCGGCTATCTCGCGGACCTCACCTTTGTCGGCGGTAATTTTGGCGCATATTTTGGAAATCAGCAATTCACCACTAGCCACCTCGTCTTCGTCAACTGCGAGACGGCGCTGCAAGTCCACTGGGATTGGGCCTGGACAATGCAAGACATTGTTATCGAGAGTTGCCAGACTGGCATAGTCGTCACTGGCGGTGCCGGCGGTCAACACAGCACCGGACAGGGCGTGGGCTCTCTCTTGCTCGCCGACGCTCTGATTGCCAATACGCCCAAGGGCATCGTGACGTCGCTACACAATGACTATTCCACCTCTTTCCTGCTGCAAAACGTCGGGTTCTTCTCGGTAGGCGTCTCAGTGGAAGACAAAGTACAGGGCAAAGTCCTGCTCAGCGGCGGCGACCAGGTCCTTGTGGACAGCTGGGGCTTCGGGAGGGTGAACGGCGCTAATGGCGAGACTCAGTTTGTGTCCGGCGCAGACATTCCCGTCATGGACAGGACGGCTAATATGCTAGGGGCAGCGTATGACAAGATGAAGGCAAACTTATTCACGCGTCGGCGACCAAAATACTACGACGTCACGGCCGATAAAGTGATGAATGTCAAGGCTCTCGGGGCCCGCGGCGACGGAAAGACGGATGACACGGCTGTTCTCAATGGCATTCTTGAAGGCGCTGCAAACACATCCTCGATTGTGTACATACCGTTTGGCATGTACATGATTCGGGACACTCTAAAGGTGCCGATTGGCTCTCGCATCATTGGTCAAGCGTGGTCGCAGATCATGGCGACTGGCTCCAAGTTTGAGGATGAGGAGTATCCAAAAGTGGCGGTCCAAGTCGGCAGACCTGGAGATGTTGGCGTAGTTGAGATTCAAGATCTCTTGTTCACAGTTTCTGGTCCTACCGCTGGCGCTATATTGGTAGAGTGGAACGCAAAGGAATCCAGCAAGGGCTCTGTCGGCCTCTGGGGTGAGTGGAAGAAACTTCATCTCTTCGGTTGATATTACTGGAAATCCGCGTGCCAGTTGTACTGACACAATACAGACTCGCATTTCCGCGTCGGCGGAGCCATTGGCTCAAACCTACAGAAGGAGAACTGCCCAAAGCTTTCTGGTGCCATCAATGACCATTGCAAGGCAGCATCTTTGTTGCTGCACTTGACTCCGGAATCCACTGCTTACATGGAAAATGTCTGGGTTTGGGTGGCGGACCACGACCTAGACAGTCCGGGCCAAGAGCAGATTGACATCTACGCCGCCCGTGGTGTGCTCATCGAAAGCCAACAGGCGTGGCTCTGGGGCACAGCGTCAGAGCATGCCGTCCTCTACCAATATCAGCTGTTCCGGGCCGCGAATATCCTTCTTGCCATGATCCAGACCGAGTCTCCGTATTTTCAGCCCACTCCCAACGCTCCGCAGCCCTTTGAGACGGGATTGTTCGCGAGCGACCCGACGTTTACTGATTGCACGTCGGAGAGCACTTGTGCCGTCTCCTGGGCCGTTCGTGTCATTGACTCTTCGTCCATTTACTTCCTGGGATCTGGTCTCTACTCTTGGTTCAATAAATACTCACAAGAGTGCTTAAAGACGGAAGACTGCCAAGCCCGTGGCTTCGAGGTCCAAAACAGCGCCAACATTTGGGTGTACAACCTCTGCACCAAGGCCATTGTCGAGATGGTCAGCCCGCTCAACTCGCTCCCCACGTACGCCAAGGACAACATGAACGGGTTCCTGTCGTCGATCCTGGCTTGGCTGCAAGGGGCCACAGAAACCAGCGGGCGCAGGCATTTTGAAGGATTTCAGTTTTATTCGCAGGAGCAGCTGAGTAGCACCATTCTCTCAGAATCTTGCAAGACGGCTTTGACGGCGACAGTGGAATGCGATCAAGAGGTGCTGTACTTCCAAGAGCTCCAGTACCGCGGTGCCCTTGCGTCTCTAAATGAAACGGATTCGATATGCGATGATGGATGTGGTGAATCTCTCAAGTCGTGGTTTAACCAGGTATCATTCAACTGTCAAGATATGCAAGTCTTTGAGCAAGTTCCCACTTTGCTGGGTGGCAGAGCTTGGGCTGCTTATAACGAAACATGTCTCAAAAGTTCACAGGGAGAATATTGCAACGGTATGATTCTCCAACTGGTGATCTATTATACACTCTTGTTACTAATGTATTCATTGACTAGATATCATTGACAAGTTTACTCTGGTTGATAGCATCGAGGAGATGCCACACGCCGAGTTGTGTTCAGATTGCTACGTTGAGCGCAACAGCATGATGCAGCGAACCTCGTATTCCATCTACGATGATGTGTACAAGCATTCCCTAGACTACATCAACAAGGGGTGTGGCCTGAGCCTCAACACGGACATTCCAACACCTCTCACCCCCAAGCCTCGTAGCGAAGAGGTCGATCTCTGCGTTTCCGGAGAGTGGTATTCTTCTAGCAGCGGGGAAACCTGCGACTCCATTGCGAAGAGCAAGCATTTGTCGTCGGCAGCGATTTACAGTGGAAACTCAGTCATTGCGAGATGCTCCGATATCCCAGCCGGCACAAAATTGTGCTTGCCTTTGGCGTGTGAGAATATTTATTCTCTAAGGGAAGAGGATACGTGCTTTAGCATTGAGCGAAATGAAGCAAACGGCATTAGGTACGGAGACGTGCAGCGATACAATTCGTGGGTCAATTACGACTGCACAAACTTGAACACGACTCAGGAAGTGTTTGGCTCAACCATCTGTCTCTCTCCGCAGAGCGGCAAGTTCAGCTCTAACAAGACTGACCCTCACACGATTCCACCCAACAAGAGCGAGTACAGCTCATTTGCCGTTTTGCCACCAAAAGACGCCACGGTAGCGCCGGGAACGACTATAAATTGCGGGAAATGGTATGCCGTCACGGACGACAACACGTGCGCCTCGGTCTGCTCCCGCAGCGGCATCACGGCCGAGCTGTTCTTAAAGGTGAACCCGTCTCTCGGCCCGGAGCTCTCTACCTGCTCTGGCAAGCTGAAGCACGGCCTCACCTACTGCGTCAGCCCGACGTGGGATTGGGAGACGAGCAAGCCGACATCCACAAGCGCACTCCCGTCATCGACGACAACCACCAGCGACCCCACGCCGACCGCGGCCTTTCGCTTCAAGACGCACTACTCGAGCGAATGCCAGGGTGATGTGTACAAGGACGTGACCCTCAAGGACGGCGGCCTGTGTGTCGACACCGACTGCAAGGTGTCCTCGCTCGACATCTTGGCAGAGGGGTACTGCCCCGAGGGCCAGATTCGAATCAGCTACTGGTCCGAGGCGAGCTGCGCGGGCGAGTGGTACGGGTATGGGTACGCGAGTAGGGGGCAGTGCCGCACGCTGTGGTCTGGCGGCTGGAAGTATAGATCCCTGTATTTTAGGTGCGCGCCGGCGGAGGAGGATTGCGTGAACCAGAAGAGCTGCGACATCAACCCTCTGCCGGAACACAATCTTTGTTAGTACTACACGGCATGTAAGCCCTTGTTATTACTCAGTTAAACTCTGCGGGAACGGGGGCCTGTTGCCGCTTTCAGCTAATCAGCACGCTTCCTATATCCAGATTAATATCACGCTTCCTATATACTGGTTGATACCACGCCCCGTAACGGGCCCTGTTTCCACTAAACATTCCTCCTAATGCCCGAGACGCGTCCTAAAACTCCGGAAGTGCTACCAATAACATAACAGCCTTGATTAGCACAAATTCCGACAGCGACAGTCACTAGTTTAGCGAATAACTAAGATGTACTAGAAATCGAGTAAATAAAGAATATAAACGCGTGACTCTTTTCTTTTCTTTTCTACTATATCTCCGTCTAGATAGTATCTATAATACCTAGCTCTTATTTAAAGAATACTAACTTATTAAGTCCCTAGGAAGTTAAGTATAGTAATGCTATGTCGGTCGGAATCGACTTTTACTATATACTCTAATATAGTATTATGTCGGTCGGAACCGACCTTTGCGGTGCGCTCGGGCATCGTATAATAGATAAAAGAAC
>JAPFUP010000396.1:0-11579 GCA_030780425.1 Beauveria varroae | reverse complement strand
TGACACCATCTATTGTATACGTTGGGAGAATCTAAATACGCTTTCCGTAACCCTTGATAACCCTTTGGAACGAGGAGGACTGGTTACAGCTAGCCTCGGCGGCCAAACATGTCTAGGCCTAGTGTGAGGGTTTGGAAAGATTTATTCAATCTAACTAACGATCTTGTAACAAAGAGGAAGAATTAAAGAACTAAGAGGAGAGATCCCTGGATCTCTCCTGAAATATCGTTGACGCACCGGCCATGGCGTTGGTTGAGTAGGCAACCGTTGGACATGGGTGTCGCGACCGCGCGGTCGCGGTCCATCTCTTCGTGACGACGCAACGAGGGCCTCAGCCCGAGTCTCCTTCAGGGTCTAACCCGTGACACCTAGCCTCCAGGCTCGTAGCGGCTAGCAACGGCCTCATCTGCCTCTGCGAGGAAAAACTTGCAGTCTTTGTCAGTTCCCCAACCCTTGCAGCATGCAACTGTAACCTGGTAATTGATTGAACGCTGATCTTATTACAGCGGAGGGGAACAAACATCGCTCGCCCTTACTGTTTTCCTTGGTCGACGTATGCCATTTGGCCTCCTCATTGCAGCCGCAGTACCATTGGCCACAGTGGAATTTCCCATTGTCATAAATAGAAAACAGTAAAACGCAGAAAAGCTCCAGGGACTGGACGAAGGAAGAGATGGTGTCGTATCTGAATTGGGACAAGGCAGAAGAAGACCGCGTTGAAGCAATGGCAACAGCTGAGATGGAAGCCAATCCTTTCTCTGAGAGGCGAGGCATGGGTGACATCTGGGAGGCTGCGGCAGCGGACTTTGCGGCACAAGAGGCCCTGTATTTAGGCAAGTAGGCCACAAACTCGTATGCGCTGTTGGTTGCCTGAGTTACTTGATAAGATAGAGAAAAGAGATGGCTAATTTACCTTTTATAGCATGGCTCAAATATAACTAGTGTCGTTAATCTCGGCTTATTTCGCATTGGCGGCGCCGTCCGGCCTTATTAGCGGGGTTTATTAATGGTCCTGGCACTAGATGGAGCGACATTGGCAACAAGATAGGATAATGATTTAATTCAGGAGAGTTATCGGTGGGGCTGCTAAAGATATCTTCTAATACGCAAGGGCTATAGCTGCAGAGCTTTGTTGAAAAACCCGCGCTCTATCAATGACGCCGGCCCTTATACAACAGGTTCGAGTTGAATCGTGACAGCCATACTCTGGAGTACCTCCGAGAGACTATTCCTTAATTACCAAAGCACCGGAAAGATTCAATATTATCATTCCAGCGGCCGGGCAAGTCCGGTAGATTGGCATAACCAGGGTACCTAAAATCTATTGCCTCACCGAAGCAGCGTCCTTCCCTACAAATAAATTGTTAGCATATGCCAAGTCCGCTTTGTTTAGTTGTGTCAGGGATGGATTTACTTATAGAAGCAACAAATTCCAACCGCCTCATCTGGTTGAAGGGAGGATACTTTGTCACGCACACCTGAGGGTAGATCGACTTCATAGATGTTAGGGCCAAGTGACGAATTCAGCTAACTCTGGCCACACGGCATCAACATACTGCATTGACTGATGGGTGCTGGAACAGTGACACATGGAGGTCACTAGGGACTGAACAGTAGTTACTTGGTAATGGTCTGGTGTTGAAAAAAGGATGCGCCGCGACTCGTTGAAAAAATTATTGCCGATGGAGATGTTGTCAGCAGCGGCTAAAGGTCGATCGGAGAGATGACAACTCAATGCAAGAAGTGCATTGACCAACATTGGCGAGCAGTATTGTTGCCGTGTATCTTGAAAGTCCCGAAGAAAATGTTCTTTGCTAATAGGCGCAAAATTCGGGTACTCCCAGCAGAAATAAAGGCCTAGTAGATGTCGAATAAATCCCGTATCGCTGGCAATGTCGGTCCAAGTCATTGCAGAGTCCAATTCCAGCTCATCGAACAACTGGCCTGCTTCATAAATTCCCTGCTGCCACTCTAGAACTTGTCGAGAGTTCGAATTCTCGTGACGTGTTCTAGCCTTCGGTTGCAATTTGCTCTCTGTATCAAAAGCCGAATGTAAGGTGCTTTGTAAGAGCTGGCATGGTGGCTTTGAAACCGGGAGCTGCGTTTCATCCTTCCCTATGTCGCATTGGTTGAGACGCTGCTCATCCGCTTTTCGTTCAGGAGAATTGATTCGTACTCGCAGTTGTGGATGTGTTCCGCATGTGCTTGGTACAGGTTTGCGGCTAGACGTACTAGCAGACTTCGCCGTATCAGTACAGCTTCCCGAAAGCCGTCGCGCAAGGTTATCCAGTTCGAACCCATCCTCCAGGGTTTTCGAGTCTCGTATGCATGCGATAAGCTCTTCGCGTCGCTCCGGCCGAATGATATCTGTGAATAGCTGGTCTAACACCCGTTGACGTCGGCGCAATGCTGCAATCTCCGCCTTGAGTTGTGCCTTTGTTTGGCGCACTCTCGCTTCGTATATGCAATCGGTTTCCCGCATTTTGCATCGCCCACACGGCTTCTGACCATCGCACTGTGATTGAGTCATTATCAGTACCGTGCGCTAGTAATGGCTTACTTTTCCCCTCATCGCTTTGAACCCACCTTTGAGCGTCTTTGGCGACATTTTTCACAAGCATGAGAGATGGCTTTGTTGAGCCGGCTGGTATCTTCCGAGTCCTGTGCATGCTCTGTCCTGGAGGAGCGGCGACTGCCTGATAGCGACAATGTAGCATCCGGTGACACGGCGTCAGCAGAACTTTTTTCAATAATACTCATTGACGCTCTCTTTGAGCGCTTCTGGTTGGCGAAAAGCTGACTTGCGCTTGCGACCATGGCGTTATGAAATGTCTCGTGATTTATAAGTTTATTGAACTTAAGTTTGGGCAAAGAACGACGATGTTCAGATCGCTGGCTAAGAAGCGACGTCATGATTATCCACTGCTCGGTGAATCTCCGGTAAACCTCTGATTGGCAAGCATAGAGCACTTTCTCTCTGTGAGGAATCGTTCTTGCAAACAATTTGTAAATGAGGACACCGATAATGGCCGTGCAAGGAGAAAAAGGATTAATCTTCGCGTATATCCTCTCGTCCTGGAAGCCTCTCGTTACTTGCTGGGGCACTCTCAAGCTGTACTTGGAATATTTCCTGCCAGAAATCACTCGGAGCAAACAAGATCATCAAGTGTGGGTGGAGCTATCCAATGTCCACGCACGGCACAACAAGGTGGGAGACGAGAGACCTTCTCGTTCACTCATGGGCCAAGAGCTGAGCAGAGCCCGTATTTGGGAGCTTTGGCAGCCATAGCATATGTGCTACGACATGTGCCAAGTGGTTGCAAGCGTGTATCAGTTCTGACGAGAAACAAAGCTGCGATGCAATCACTGAAGAATCCATACCAGCAATCGGGCCAAGAATTCATCCGTTGCATATACGACTCGATACGGGATCAACAAGAAAACGGAATCTCCATTTCCATTATCTGGAAGCCGACAGAGAGCGAGTATGAGCTTCTTGACGTGGCGAAGAGAAAAGCGAAGGAGGCTACTCGAGAAGGGGCGCGACCTGAGCAACGATTCCCGAGGATGCTCTCCACCACCTTCAATATCGAGAAAAGAAAGCTCAGGGCAGAGGGACAGATCCCAGAGAATGTGGGAAAATACTCGAAGAGCATTGACACAGCCTTGCCAGGCGAATACACGAGAGCACTGTATGAGAACTTACCATGGAATGAACGGACAGTGCTGGCTCAACTTAGGACCTACATGATCAGGCTAAATGGAATACCTGCACCAGATCAGAGTGGTGTCGTCAAGCCAATGTTCGTGCGAACTCGAACGCGAAACAATTAAGCATTTCCTCTTCCGCTGCCCCGATTGGGAGGCACATCGGAAGGAGATGACAGAATGCACAGACACAGAGAGGCAACATTTCATTTTATGTCGGGGGGAATCTTCATCCGATGGACCGAAGTGGAAACCCAACATGAAAGCCGTGAGGGCCACGATCCGATTTGCGTTGGCCACTGGCCGATTGAACAACGACTAAAGACACCTCTCGCGGTTACCTCATAATCACATACAACATTCGTGTCGCTGATAACAGGCGCCGCTTCAGCCGCTGTAGATAGGACGCTGAACACTTGAAGAATAGCCTTCAAGCCAGCCAGTTAATACAAGCACCGCACGAGAACCCGTGCTATGGGGAAAACGGGAGCAAGAGCAGAAATGGGAGGTTGGATACTTATGGGCTTGCAGGAGGCAAAGACGTTATTTTGGACATGTAAAGTAGCTTAGCTAGTGAGCCCTATTGGCTGTTCAGTCACCGGGCGTAATAAACTTTTGGTTTGGTTTGGTAGGTTTGAATGGGCTAGTGGAGTCCAGTAGTCCACTGAAGCTCTGCAGGCTGACATGGGCGACTACTTCCTGGCGAGTGATAGCGGCTAGGGTATTCCGACAAAAATGTGTAGACGGTGGCAGCTAGAAACGGCTCGCTAGAAATGGCACATCATTGCATCGCAAAGGGAAGGCAAAAAAAAAATTTTTAGAAGAAAAGAAGGGCCGAGGGGACCTCCTTCGGTGTAGTGCTGCTGAATTGCTAGTGGGACTACGATATAGGAGGGGAAGAGAGGGTACTACTGTAGCATCGCCTTCGCCTGTTATAGTAAACACGGCTGGCTCATTCTCACTGCTAAAGACATGCAGCTACAGTAAATACCGTACCTGCTCTCGCTTGCTTATTTCAAAAGCAACATGCCTCATCCGTCTTCATACGTTCGCTTACGTCTTTACAATTCATGATGAGCGACCTGTCCGCTGCAAGCGATGTTCTTCCGTTCCGCCGGCGCGTAACCAAGGTTTGCGCTCAGCGTTTCATCCCAACCAAGGCACTTACGAAGCAGGCGGTTGAAGAAAGGATGCAGTTCTTGCAGTCTTTGAATCATCGAAATCTTGTTTCAATAGAAGAGATAATTCTTCACGAGGATTATGATATGATTGAGCTTAGCCTTGGGTTCATGCCGCTCTCGGTTGTAGAACTTTGCGTTCGCGTTTTCCCTTACCATGATGAATTTAGCCTCGCTGCGATTCTAGGCCAGGTATTTACTCCTCGTTAGGTAATACCACACTACTGCTACAGCAACTGATACCGTCAGGCAATCGAAGGGCTCTTATATCTCGAGAGTGCTGGGCTTTGTCACACTAGCTTCACCGAGTCGCAAGTCCTGGCTGATTTCGCGGGGAATGCCAAAATAAGTGAGTCGACATTCCACAGAAGCCCGAAGCGGCCGCGAGATCTTGAATCGCGCCACACGAAACTAGCATGAGCTAAGCTGCACAGGATTTGCCTACGGAACTATGGTGGAAAGTGGCCGAGGAACTGCCGGAGCAGCAGAAAGCTAAAAACAGAATGGTATCTAGTAGATGGATGAGACTCTTCTCGGCTTCCGAGACAAACTAAGAATAAGTGAATATAGAGCGGCATGTGAGAGTTTAGGGGTCGGTGCTCCGTCCGCGTGACCTAGACTAAATATAGCATGAACTAAAAAATTATGAAACTTTAAAAGAATATAACGAAGATGAGATTGACCTTATTCTCATTGGATCACATCTTAAATACGCATATGACCTTAATAAGCGCGAAAAACACAGCTAACCTGCGACTCTCTAGGCTCTGCTCTTAGTTAAGGCTTATGGTTAGACCTTAAGCACTGATGAACTCGACAATCTCGACCTAGAGAAGTATCTGGTCCACCGATTAAACCACTTTTAAAAACAAAACCACTCTAATTTCACTGTGGCCACTACTCGCCTTCTTCCTGTTAAAACCCTGTGGTCACTGGGAATAGTAGAAACATATGCGCTGTTCTATAAAAACAGTTCTAACTTGTTCACAGTCGACATAAGCCAAATGAACTTTTTCAATGACCTATACTCTAGCTGCGGAGTGATATACCACGCGATCATTCACTCAGGAGGTCATATAAGTGTATACTTAAAGGGGTACACCCCGCAATACACTAAGGAGAGCTTATATAAGGAAAAGAATGAATTAAAGAATAAGCTAAGATAGAAGATAGATGAACAAAACGTTTAAGTCCAGAGAAGGAGAGAGCACCCTATAAGCTATACGGCCTTATATTAGTGCCGATCGGCAGAGTGGTGCTTAAGCAAGAGAAATAAAATGGTCAATAAGTAGTCCTTAGTCGTTACATACCTAGTACTTAAATGTACTACCACTGTAGTGCTATTTCCAAGATAGATATCCACACTTAAAACCTTCCGCTTAATTGACTTTTAGCTCTTCAAACTCTAGTCGCCCTAATTATACATTCGATAAGTTTCTTTTATGTCTATCATAATTAGCCAGTTATACTGTGGTTGTTGCCAACAGAGTTGATCTTGCAGCGATCAGCGTTTACCAGACAAACACCTAGCCAATGGCAGGTGTCGCCTAAGCGCCAGGCTTCGCAAAGCAAAGATGAGTCCAATAAAAAGTGAAAAGCCAGAGCCAGCTGGAGAAAAAACTGAGTAAATGTATCATGGATGTCTCACTCAGTACTTGACTGTGTCCTACTCATTTGTCCATCTACAGTATCAACGGCCTTTTTTTTTTTTTTGGGTGGAAAGTCACCGTTTGTGTAAATACGAGAATAGCACCACATCTATGCACATAAGGTTGTAGAAACAATGAGTTGAGTCTCGAATCCTTCTCTAGCATAGCAGTCTTGGTGATTCGTGGAAGGAAGCGGGCAATACCGTGGACAAGAACGACCTTAAGAGGTAATTTTTAGTGTCTGATACAGTGGTCGAGTCGAGGTACAAGTATGGTGCCTGGTAGTATCAGCGGCCAAAAATAGCAGTCGATTTCCCCACCCTACTACACTCAGAAGCGACAGATTGGCGACAAACAAGGCAAATGAGAGGGCCGCCCACAGGCTCACACAGCTTTGAGCGGCGGCTCGCGTAAGGCCGAAGGAATTTGTACGTTGCAACACGTATTGCATACATATTGATACCTGTTTTAAACATTCTTCACTCAAAACTAGACTACAGATGATCTTGGCAAATGTTTACGCTCCCCGTAACAGCGTTAGAATTCAGTCTAAACAGGCTTGGTCTTTTTGAACCACACAAACAAATTGTTTTGCCACTTGCAAATTTCTCGACGGTTCCGCCAATCTCCTTTCCTACTTTGTCTGGGGTTGAGCAGGGTCGTTTCACCGAAGTCCATAATATTCTTCAAATCTGACCTTTTGTTCTCCAAGTAGTCCACAAAGAGTTGGGGGTCCAAGACTAAACGGTCGCTTGGAGCCACAATGCTACCGTCTGGCGCATAGACATTCGCTCGAGACCATTGTGCAAGATGTGCAAGATATAAACTTGCTATACCATGTTCGATCGTCCCATGATATGACGCGTCGGCCCGAAAGCATTTCCATTCCACACTATCATCACAGTCTGTATCTAGGACGAGGAACAGCTCTGGTGTATGAAGGTCCTCTACTAACTCGCGAAGCCTCTCTCGCATAGTTTCGACCGGTACCCACGCCGGATAGCTCTTGAGACGTGGATGTGCCGCGAGCCAACGACATGCGACGCTTCGTAAAACTATGCGAGTCAGATCATCATTGCCTTATTTCCGGCTTGCAGTGATACTCGTACATGCTACCACGTTGCTGAAGGGAAGACTCCTGAGAGACATATTGACGGGAGGTAGCAGCAGCGGCGGCAGGCTGTCATAGAGACACGGGAGACGGCGCAATTGTGCAGTCTTTTATGTTTTGTGGGCTCAGATGGAGAAGCTTTTTAAAGCTTCGATCGTTGACAAAATGGGGCCAGTAGAGGCGCTGGAAATAGACTTCATCAACTACCTGCCGCGTCGTGGGACGCCCCAAGCAAGGGTTATAAATAGAGCCAAGACCTTTCTCCCTATAATATCTCCGTGCTACATCGATACGCGAGAGTAATACTGGTCAACAATGAAGCTCTACTACTTCCTTAGTCTTCTGGGAGCTGTCAACGCGCATATGCAAATGAGCTGGCCACCCGCTTTTCGCTCACGGTTCAACCCGTACACAACCGATATTGACTATGACATGACGGCGCCGCTTCACGCAGATGGAGGAGATTTTCCCTGCAAGGGGTATCACTCACTAGTAGACACACCCCAAGGAAGAGCCGTAGTGAGCTGGCAGCCCGGCCAGACATATAACTTTACCCTTGCTGGCAGTGTCCCCCACGACGGGGGGAGCTGTCAGGTGTCTCTATCTCTGGATAAGGGCCAAACGTGGAAAGTGCTCCATTCCTACGTCGGGAAATGTCCACTATCTCCAACGTGGCAGTTCACATTGCCCGCGGACACTCCAACTGGTAGTGCCCTCTTTGCGTGGTCGTGGTTCAACAAGGTTGGAAACCGTGAAATGTACATGAACTGCGCACATGTCACCATAGATCCAGTTTCTGGATCGGATAGTCGGTCCGAAGCGAACCAGTACTCGATCAATGAAAGGCCACTAATATTTGCTGCCAACATTGGCAATGGTTGCGGTACAATAGAGGGTTTCGATCTGGCTTTTCCACAGCCTGGGCCTGCGTGCTCTTCTTTATCGGGCAACACTGCCAGCCCTAAAGGCAACTGCGGCCCCGGGTAGCGGGCGATATATCATTCAGCAGGTAGATTGTGTACCTAGCTTCAGATACGTAGAACAATTAAAAGAAAGCCGATCGACTGGATCAGCCGCTGACATTGAGACCCCCTATTCTAAATCCGTCATATAGTTTCGGTGATAAGACCACAAAGCAAGACCAGGCAGTCATCTGGAGCTTCTCAGCAGCGTTCTTGCTGATCAAACGATCTTGGAGGTCTGAAGAGGCTTGTAACGTGAGAAAAATTTCAAGACAGACTCAGTATTGCCACTAATCATAATCCGCAGTTTCGTGAGACTTGCTTCTTGATTCGCAATGCTTTGTTGCAATTGCAGCTCTATTTTGATCTCATTCAACTCAGAGTTAAGTCGCCATTCTTCGATTTCCGTATCGCCGACGCGCATGTCGACGTCTTCAATGCTTGTGCTTCCCGTGGAAATAGGATGCATCATGTAGAAGTATGGCTAGAAGATCGCTGCTGGTCCTGTACAAACCGATTTGGGTGCAGCCGGTGCTTTTAGTTGATTTCAGTACCAAGAACGGCAGGGCTAACCGCGAATTCTAGCCCTTGTGGCTGCTAGCTATCTACAAGACCACCACTACGGCAAATCGAAAGGATCGACCACACCAAGCCAAGCAAAAGGCGGATGATTACACCGATAACATCTCCGCTGAGCCTTGTCGACCGCTACCTAGCCTTGCCAGGGCCAGTGACCATGCGATGCTCGCCGCCTTTTGTCGTCGCTGCGGGCGCGCCTGGAGAGCATTGGCTTGCCGTGGAGAGCAAACACTGGAGGCTTGTGGTGGTGCAGTGCCAAAAGTCACCATCACTTAGGCTGTGGCCAGTTGCTGCTGCGAAATGGGCCGAGCTGCAGCATTCGTAGCCCCAAGTTAATCTACCTGGTGCTGGAGAGCGGAATCAGAGAAGCATAAAAGGGCTTTCAATCTAATGTAATGGTCAACATGTCGCTCAAGAGCTATTCAAACACACAATGCAATTTGCACATGCAGCACAAAACGGATGCTGACGCGTCGGCAAGGTGGCGAGACACCCTTCGGCGGGAATAGCCGCCATTGTTCAGGCTCACCAGTAAAGTTTGTTTCTCCCCATTTGCCTGGCTGAGCAGAAAATCTAGGCTCAGAAATTGTAGTATGTATTAATAAGACGCGGTTTGGCCCCTAGTGTCAACCTATGGAGTAGCAATCTGTATTCAGTTTCGAGAAGGGTTTTGTCGCATTACAACCGAAAGCTTACAGCTTGCGTAGCCATGAAACCGGCTCACAGCATCACGGAGAGCCTAAGAGCCTATCGGAGGCATCTCTCCTCCACACTCAACCCACGAAATACCCTGCATTAGTTTCCTCGGCATCAGGGGCCTGCAGTAGTCATATGTCATGGCGCGAGCCCGGCCAGAGGTTTTGCGATGACTGCAGTCGGGCGTTTGTTGCGAAATTTTTGAGTAACTTGCTATCACGTGCTCTGGACATATTACACGAGCGATGAAAAAAAATTATAAAAGACTGGCACCTGCCCGTGCTTATCGTACTTCATCATCACTCTTCACTTTGACTCTTCTAGCCGGAATACTTTGGATATAAACCGCTACCATGGCAAACGACAATGACACCCACAATCCGCCGAATGATGGCACGCAGCGAACCAACCAGACCAATGCCACCCAGCAAATCACAAAGAACGGTTCGGCATCCAAGCAACTCTCCGCACCTGCGGAAGAAAAGCCCAAAAGTTCGCCTCGGGGTTCAAAGCAAGACAAGTTGTCTCACTTGCCGGTTGAAATGATCCTCGCGATCGGCGCAAGCATAAAAGAAGTACGAGATCTGAAAAATTTCGCCTCATCGAACCAGTGTATGTATCTTATACTGGGCCCATCAATCATCAGACGGTATCCCACCCAGGCATTGATGCACTACGCCGCAAGGAACAATATAGAAGGCATGCGTAACGCATTGAAAGCGAAAGCAGATATTGATACTCTGTATGAGTCAACGGGCAACGAACGAAAGAAGCTTTTAGGACGGCACGACAGCAGCCGGATTGAAAAGCATACGCCGCTTCATATTGCTGCCATTCATGGGAGTATCAACGCCGCCGAATACCTCCTAGAGCAGGGAGCCAGCATCAATGCAGAAACCAGTGACAAAACAACCGCTTTGTGGTTTGCTGCCCTCGGTGGATTTAAGGAGATGGTTAGGCTGCTGCACAAGAAAGGCGGCGACATTGATCGTGAGCACGACAGCCATGGCACTCCGCTACATTATTTCATACAAGGGGGCAACGAAAGAATTGTTCGATGCCTCCTCGAGCTTGGCGCCAATGTTCACACACAAGACATATTTCAAGGCGATACTCCTCTGGGGTCGGCTGCCGACGTTGGGAACACAAACATATGCCGACTGCTGCTTCAGAGTGGCAGTGACATAAATGGCAACACCGCACTGCACATCGCTGCCACAGACGTGCGTCTAGAACTCACAAAGTACCTTCTCAAAAATGGTGCCAATGTCCACATAACAAACGCGGATGGCGACATTGCGCTAGGGTTGGCCGCCAAAAATGCAGAACGTCTACCCGACCAGAAATAGCGGTTCTGATATACCCCGCCAGGTAACTAAAATTAACTGAACGCACTAGCGACACCCATAACGGTTTTTACGGTATTATTAGTTTATATTACTTTTATTCCTATTTATCTTAATCTCTTTTAATATAAACTAGCTATTTATGTTTAATAAGATAATAACGCTATAGCTATATATAGGGATATATTCCTTAATTTAGCTCTCTTAGAGTATAGCTTTTTACCTAAGATAATAGCTAAGTAAGCCTACTATAATACTTACACTTGTTAGAGGCATAGACGGAGGGAGTATAAACCCGGAACTCGATTCAAGATTCCTGAAGAGTATTGTGTAAAATGCTAGCAAATGTA
>JAPFUP010000387.1:0-17834 GCA_030780425.1 Beauveria varroae | reverse complement strand
TTTACAGGGGAGAGTTGTGAAACTCGAACCTGGAACTTCCAGATGAAAATTGCCAAAGATTGGGAGAATGGAGTTCATTGGGCCAATCCCACGGTCACATCTGGTAAAAGGCAAGAGGTGAGTTCGGTGGAAGGTCCCACTCCAGGTAGACGAGGCTCGGCTGTGCCTACGAGCTAGTCTAGGGTAACAAATCAACTTGACCGAAAATGTCCCATCACTGGCGCCAGGCCAAACCAAAAGCCAGCGGACATGCACGCCGGCGGAGTAGCGCGGAAGCCGCGGGCCGAGATTTGCGGAACGGAGCGGGGCACCCGCCACCCGGACTGCCGGATAAAGGCCCAAGCAAATACACTTATTGCGGAGACCAATTATTTATGCGCCTAGATCAGCTTCTGTCTTCTCCTAATTATGTGCCTACTCTTCAAGTCAAGAGGGCATGGCGTCGGCATACTGAGCGCGTATATATATTTAGTAGCAGCCGGTTGATCAGAAAAGACAGAGCAAAAGCAACCTTAAGCGTATCATCACCCCAGAAGTTTCCTTTCCAAACAAGACTTTCGATTACTCAATTCTTCATCAGCATCATGACTGCCAACAATGACAGCATTCTCACCAAGGTGAAGCACCACAAGAAGTCTTACGACGCTATTTCCCCTTCTCGCCCTGAGCTCTCCCAAAAGGGCAAGGTCATTCTTGTCACAGGAGCTTCTGAAGGCATTGGTTATGCCATTGCTCGTGGATTTGGCCTAGCAGGTGCTGCGAAAGTTATCATCACTGGTCGTCGCCAGAGTGCTCTCGACGAGGCTGTTGCATCCTTGTCCCGGACCTCGGAGACTACCTTTGTTGCCCGCGTGCAGGATGCCTCCGATATTGCCAGTATTGAGAGCTTTTGGAAGGCCCTGGACAACGATGGTGTGATTGTTGACGTTCTAGTATTGAACGTAGCCCGGATTTCACCCCCTGGCAGGATCTTTGACATTGGATACAAGGAGGTGATTGCTGACCTCGGCACGAATGTCGGCAGCGTCGCTGCCACGGCTCACTTCTTCTATCATCAAAAGAAGAGAGACGCAACTCGTAAGCTGGTATGGCTTTATGTATGATCGTGAGACCCTTGATCGCCACTGAACTAACAAGTTCCCCGACGCAAGTCTTTGATTAGCATTTCGACCATGGCGATACACGATTTCGATATCGCTGACTTTGCTCCAAACTATTCCGCTTCTAAAAGCGCAGGGACTATTCTGGTCCAGCAAATTGCCAAAGGTGTGCCGGCAGACGATATGCAAGTCATCAACTTTCATCCCGGAGCGATCTTCACTTCCATAGCCAAGAAGGCTGGCTACACGAACGAAACACTGCCGTGGGATGATGGTAAGAGCTACTGTACAGAGTAACAAGACCGGAAACTAACCTCAATGTGCCACAGCGGATCTTCCTGGACACTATGCTGTGTGGGCGGCATCCGACGAAGCCAAGTTTTTGCATGGTCGCTTCACGTGGGCAGCCTGGGATGTAGATGAGATATCTTCTGGTGTGATAAGAGAGCGCATTACGACTGATCCCAACTACCTCAAAGTGGGTATAGTTGGTATCTAAGTAGCATTTCCAGCAACAAGCCAACTTCGGGTAGGTCAACTACGGAATGCCGCTCTGGTTAAGATAGATGCTCCTCTTCTATTTATAGTAGCCATATAAATAGAAAGTACAAACTCTTACGGTGATATATTACCTGAGCTTGTGTTTTGACCAGGACACGGGTGTTTTCACTGTGCATCTACATCATATATGACCGAGACAGAATTGAGATAAAACGAACGGCACACCAAGTCGTGAGATTCACTGCCACTTAATCATCGATTTTATTTCTCTCCTTTCTCACTACCTAAGAAGCACTATTTTACTAGTAGGGAGAAAATTTGGGGGCATAAGGAACCTGGCAGCTGACGTCAATTACTAGCTGACTCGTCAACTGGCTCAGTCAGCTCCCACACTTTCTGAAAACGACCTTGGGCGTCTCGTTCCGCCATGAACATCAGCTCCATATGCTGCTCGGCAGTGTCCCCAAAAATCAGATTCACAGTATAGCGGACAGCAATCTTATTCCCCTGTTGAACAAGAAAGTCGACTTTGCCCTCCCATTTGCGGCAGATTGTGCGGAAATGTGTTACTTTCTCGACAGCTTGTTCGAAGTCGGTACGCCCACCGCCCGCATGCAAGCGTACATAGTCAGGACTCAGATTCCGCTGGCAGAATTCGCGAGAGGTGGCTGGATCACCAATAAAAGTACCGTCGAACCATTCTTCAAACTCTTTCGCAGTGATTTCGGGTGGTGACATTGTCGATTGAGACAGGGACGTGCACGGGCGACGTACAGCACAGAGTCTCTCAGGTAGTGATGATCAGTTGAATGTCGGGCTTAGATATTAGTCGTAATGTCGGACGACAAAGTGGTGTATTATTTGCAAGGGTGAAATTAGTTTGGCGTAAGTTTTGGGAGATTAAAATGTGCTCAATATTATAAAAGTCAGCGCTGTGCACCTGGCAACACCAACCACCTTAATTACGCAATTTTTGCATGACCATAGGTTTGATCAAGGGCTTACCATGGCTATTGGAGCGGAGTTGATTTCTAAGCATAAAAAAGGCGGAGAGCCGAGACTGTTCTTCTGACTGTTGATCCTCTTACAGTTGTGACAGACTGATGCTGTGGCTGATTGACACAATGAGACAATAAACAGTATTAGCGTACGAATGCGGTTGATGTGGATACTCGACAGTGTGGCAAGTTGCCGATCGCCAAGTCGATGATGAACCTTAATGCTTGCGTGGGTAATTTGGTCACTTTGCCGTTGGCCTCCGGCTCGCCGTGAGCAGCCACGCATCGGTATCAATCAAAGTCCGCAAACAAATCCGCAGCACATGCTTACCGGCGTTAATACTAAGATGTCATCAACAAACCTAAATTAGCTTGAACATTCTGCCCATATCTGATAAATCCACCCATATCTGACAAATCCACCATCCACTCGCCCTGATGTGGTGGCTCTTTTTGGCGCAGCAAAATGCACTAGTCGAAACCTTGTTGATCCAAGTACAAGTATTTAAGACATCAGATTTATTTTCCACAACAGCTATCCCATGAATTAAACACTCTATACACTCGACATATCTACAATACAACATATCAACCATGCAGGTCATTGCCATCGCCGGAGGAACTGGCAAATTAGGTCGGACAATAGTCGAGGCCATTTTGCAGTCTTCAAAGTATGAAGTCATTGTACTGAGCAGAAAGGTAAGCCATATTCCTCGTATCCATGTTGCTAAGTACGTTCTGAGTTCTGACTTGAAGACCCCCAGCCTGATCCGCAGCTTGAGAAGGTGATTGGGGCCCCAATTATACCGACTGACTACTATGACACAAAGGCCATCACAAAGATATTGGAAGCCAGAAACGTTCACACTCTTGTTTCGGCCATCACAATGGGCTCTCCTGCAGATGGCAGGCCTCCCCCAGAAATCCAGTTGATCAAGGCGGCTGATGCGTCTAAATGTACAAAGAGGATGATATCCAGCGACTGGGGCTTTCCACACACCAAGGAGTTGAGTGTTCCACATACAAATGCGAGACCAGGATTTCGTCCTAACAAGTGAACATATTTTAGCCACATTGGCAAGCTTGACTCTGTGGTCCACAAACTCGACGCGCAAAAGGAGCTTGCTAGGGTCACTGACATGGAGACAACTTACTTCTTGATTGGCACTTTTATGGACTATTGGGGGCCTGCCGAGAAGACCCGTCTGGCACCATTTCCGGTCGTGCTTGACATTCCCAATAACATGGCGGCTATTCCAGGGTCCGGGGATACTCCAATTGTATTCACGCATACAATTGACGTCGCAAAATTCGTCACAGCATCTCTGGCTCTGACAAACTGGGACCCTGTGACATATATCATGGGCGACAAACTATCCTGGAATGAAGTTGTCAAGCTCGCGGAAGCGGCAAGAGGTATGCAGCTCGCGGTAAGACAAACAACAGGAAACTGACAGTGACCGCTAGGACGCGAATTCAAAGTTTCGTACGATTCTTTGCACGACTTGAAGAACGGAAAGAGAACAGAACTTCCAGGACAAGCCAATGTATACAATTACGTCCCAAAAGAGGCGTTTGATATACTCGCATGCGCCTTGGGAACGTGGTACGAAGAGGGATTCTTCAATTTTGATAGTGGGAAGACGCTGAACACCAGACTCCCGCACATAGAGACTTTGAAGATGAAAGATATTCTCAACGAGGCCTGGAATACGGCAGGAAAGGACTAGATACTAGTTTTCACATATCCTCGATGTCTTTTTACTATTTGTGTCGTCACTAATACTAAGACTGCCATTCTGTACGAGATTGTACTCTGTAGCCGGCCCATTGACCCTGTTGAGCAGGGTGCATTGTTTTGTTTGGCAATCTCACGCTTTAGTTGAACCAGTGGGAATCTTGAACATGACCGCCTTACCCTCGGGTCCATTTCCGATGGCTTTATCGACTCGAAAATAGCCCTTTCGTTCGAGCTGGATAATATCACCGTCAACGAGGCCCTCGCAATCGCCACCAACAATAGCTTCGGTCATGGTGGCTGTGACGGGTGTCAAGAATTTGTCCAAATCGTCATCCTTGGCCAAACTATCTTTGGATAGAAGGTAGTCAAAGTCCCAGAGCTCTGTAGCGAAATGCTTGGTACCTTTAGCGGCGAGCCAGTGAACCTTTTTTGTTTTGGTAAAGTCCCCTCCGGAGTTCAGTACCGCTTCTAGGCTACCAACGCTACCATCCTCTGACCAGATGATGCGCTTGACAATGACATTTCCCCAGGTCAAGAGTGTGATTTCTTCGTTTTCTTTGAAAGACGAAGCATCAACTTGTTCAATCCAGAGCATATTTGCAAATGCAACTTGTTTATCTCCAAGGTCGGCATTCTTTGGATGTTTGGGGCGAGTTTCAGTCCACGGCGCATCGGCGGCTCCATGAATAGAAAGAGCCACTTTGCCCGTCGTTTCGATAGCAGTGTGTCTAGCCGCAATAGGGTCAATGACCTTCTTGTTGGTAGCCCAAAGGGTGGTCCAGTCCATTGAAACAACGTTTCTGCTCGGCCCCTGTTTTAACATGAACTCGCGAAGAGCATCTACTGTGAGGCCACGTCGCAGAATACCGCGCACAGTTGGCATCCGAGGGTCATCCCAACCATCAACCTTGCCACTGTCAACCACCTTGGTGAGCTTTCTCTTTGACAAGAAGGTCTTGATGAAGTTGATTCTTGCAAAGTCCCATAGGTGAACACGGCGCATGTCCAGAGCCTCGAGGAACCAGTAGTACTGCTCATTGCGATCAGCATATTCAGTGGTTCTGAGAGCATGCGTAACGCCCTCGATTGAATCGACCAAAGGGCAAGCAAAGTCGTAAGTAGGGTAAATCTCCCACGCCCAACCTGTACGGTGATGGGGTTGTGGCCCCTGCTCGGGATCCCAGCTGGGGAACCGGTAGATGATGGGGTCTCGCATAGAGCCGTTGGAGCTGTCAAAAGCGATTCGAGCACGAATGCAGTGTTTTTTTCCGAATTCGGTTCCCTCTCTCATCTCCTTGAAGATTTCGAGACTCTCCGCAGCCGGTCGGTCCCTGCGGCTACTGGGGAGACGCCTGTAACGATGCTTCTTTTGGACCTCGGGGTCGGTATCATCAGCATACGCATTTCCGTCGGAAATGAGCTTCTGGGCCAGTTCGTAAAGTCGTTGGAAGTAGTCGCTCGTGTACGTCAATCGTTGCGTCTCAATCCCAAGTAGCTTAAGATCGTGGACAATGGAATCCTCAAACTCTTGCTTCTCTTTTTTCGGGTTCGTGTCATCGAAACGCAGGATCATGGATCCAGAAAAGGCATCGTGCGCAAAGTAGTCGTTTAAGAAAGCCGCTTTGGCGTGACCAATGTGCAGATAGCCGCTTGTCAGA
Organism: Beauveria varroae; assembly: GCA_030780425.1. NCBI lineage: Eukaryota > Fungi > Ascomycota > Sordariomycetes > Hypocreales > Cordycipitaceae > Beauveria > Beauveria varroae. The sequence continues at coordinate 11,836 of JAPFUP010000387.1, read as the reverse complement.
AGTTGGTTAAAAAAATTTACGAAGAAAGCAGGCACAGGATCCAACATGTATTCCATACCTTGGCTCTGGTGGGAATCGAGTGACGACTCCCTTTTCAGTATCTTGCAGCTTGATATTGTAGCGACCGCCAGCTTGGCCAATGTTGGCGACATCCTTTGCTTGGGACGATAATGTGCTGGCCTTGACTGCCTGCTGAAGAGCAGGGTATGCCGACTCGAGATAGTTAAACCACCTGGTGATATTGAGGAACAAGTTGCGCCGAACAATTCCAAAAGTCACCTTGTTGAGACGGAGAGCTGTCCAAACGTGCTCATCGATTTGACTCAAGCTATAGCCGCCGAGGAAGCTACGCAAAGTGAGGAATTGATCGAGTTGGTGCAAGGCGGGCTCGTTGGACTTGAAATCAGGAGTTTCAAGCCCAGCTAGAATCTTGACAATTCTAGAGTTTGTCATTTTCAACGCTTTGTTTGATCGATGTTTTGTTCTCGGGTTGTCAGGTAATTATCTGCTGGCCTTGTAGAAAGAAAGCGGGGTGAGTCACCCCGGATGGTGTGCAAGGGCCAAGTCAAGGTGGCCGACACAACCAAACAACTCACCGTGAGCGACCCGTTTGTCACGGCTAAACTTGTTTTTGTGTTGAAATTAAATTTGTCGTGATTTGATCGAATTTTTTGCCAATCATTCACATGCTCCTACGTTCCCCCCAGTGCTAAAAGACGGCTTTGTCTTAGTAGCAGTTCTTAGCCCAGTCCTGCTTAATCAAGCTTTGTTGCAGACCCCAAAGACGTTTGTAAATATTAGGTTTTTTCCTAACCCTATTTCTATTTTATTATTTTAGAAGCAAGAAAGCTCTCAAGCTCTCAAGCTTATTTCAATTCTTAACACCTATTATTATGTTTGACTCTGCTGCCTTGTTTAGCCAAGGCTGTAGATTAGTGCAGATTAATTGCTCCAACGCGTGCGCGGGACGTCACGGCTCACGACTTCTGCCAACTTGGTCCTTGCATTGAACCTGACAAGGTGTTTACGATTTCTATCAACAATTCACTGCTGTCATCAGTTTCACGCTCGCCAAGGCTTTTACTTGAACCCTTCTGATAGCCGATTTATATTTATACTTGACCTTTAAACCTAACTGCATGTTAGCCGCTCGCGGAGACAACCATTCGTTGTACTGTATTACGTCGGGCTTCAGCGGCCGAATGAATCCACGGCGTTACTGTTATGATATTGTAATAGACGTATTCATTCTTTCTTTTTTCCTTCTGTGCGAATAAGTCTTCTATTTTTTCTGCTGTGCATGGGTGGGGTGCACTGTCGCCTCTATTCATCAAAGACATCCGCAACCGACCTCCAGGTAGGCACTCTGCCCAGACCAGACGGCATCTGGATATATTTGATAGTTGACCACTCGTTGAGCGTTTCGATCCAATGCTCCCTGCCGTAGCCGCTCTCTTTAGATCCACCATGAGGTAACCCCAGCCCGCTTCTAAAGTAGTTGTTAATAAAAACCATGCCCGTGTCAACCTGTCTGCTGATTCGGAGGGCCTTCTCCGTATCCTTGGACCAGATTGCGGCCACAAGCCCATATCTTGACTCATTAACAATTGAGACAGCCTCTGCCTCGGTTTTGAACGGGCATACGGTCGCCACTGGGCCAAAGATTTCCTCCTGGGCGATGCGCATCGACCGTGACACGTCCCTGAAGAGTGTCGGCGCAACAAAATAGCCGTCCTTGAGCGCATCATCAGAGGGCAAGTCTGCTTGGGCAGCAATCTCGGCACCCTCTTCGCTTCCGAGCGCAATGTAGCTTCTGATACGTTCCTGTTGCTGCTTGGAGACAACAGGGCCGACATGAGTGGCCTTGTCAAATCCATTGCCGACCCGCAACTTGCGTACAGCAGTAGCTAGTCTGTCGACAAATTCGTCGTATACTTCTTCATGAACGAGAAGCCTTGATGCGGCAGTGCAAGCCTCTCCCTTGTTGAAAAAGGCCCCTTCCAGAGCACCCTTCAACGCTCGGTCCAAGTCGCAGTCCTCGAATACGATAAAGGCGTTTTTGCCGCCAAGCTCCAAGGCGGTGCGCTTGACCAAATCAGAGGCAGTTTTGGCAACAGCAGCTCCGGCAGCTGTAGATCCAGTAAGTGAGATCATCTTGACTGTGGAGCTCTCAGTCAGCAACTGAGCAACTTCAGCTCCAGCTCCTGGAACAGCTTGCACAACATCCCTGGGAAGGACAGTCTGTAGAATCTCGACAATTCGCATGACTGTCAACGGCGCTTGTTCTCCCGGTTTGATGATGATGGTGTTTCCAGCTGCCACACAAGGCGCAATCTTGCCACCAGCGTGAATAGGTGGCCAATTGAATGGCAAAATACCTGCACACACACCAAGCGGCTCTCGGACGATGGAGGTATAGACCACTCCGCGGTCGTGAAACTGTCCAGGAAGCTTGTCGATTAAAGAACCGAAGAATTCAAAGACCTTGATAAGAAAGTTCACATCCAATACTGCGTCTAGAACGGGTTTTCCATTCTCGGCACAAAGCAAGTCTGCCAGTTCTTGCTTGTGTGCATCAATAGCGACAGAGCACGCCAAAAGGAGTTGCCCGCGTTCTGCCAAGCTCCGCTGCTTCCATTCAGCAAAGGCCGTGGCAGAAGCACTGATGGCTGCTTGTGTGGTTGCAGCGTCGCCACCCCGAACAGTTGTAAGAATTTCCCCAGTAGCGGGGTCATGGACGTCGAAATCCTTGGAAGAGCTGGTAGATGACCAGTGAAAGATGGACTGCTTTGGAATTTTGAGTGCTTCGGCCATTTTGGTAATGTTGTGCTGATAGTCGATGCAAGTACAGACTCGACAAGAGGTGCTTTTTCTTTGTTTAAAGCAAATAATTGTTGCGTTACGGACCCCAGACGATAAGAGGGCGAAGCATACATCTGTATTTATAGTATCAACACCGGACTTATCGCAAATAAATCCGATTAACCAGAAGACTCCCTGAGCTTGGATATGGAAGGGTTCCGCTACGGCAAAACGTCCGACATGGACGTCTTCAAAAGTATGCAAGCAGTTTACGGAGTAGCAGCTTGAAAGGGCTATCTTCCTCGGTGTAGGCCCTGTATGCGGCTAAAACTGCCGAGTGGGACTGTATCCATGCTGTCACTTGGCCAATCTTGGTCTTTGTAGATGTTTTTGCCAACGAGGAGCATTCATTATTTCCGCCGAGGTATTCCAGCCCGAATGAAATGTCTTCCTATTACGAGAGGAGATGCTTCGCCGAGGTATTCCGGGCCGAGAGATATACCCTCCCCTTGCGAGGTGGGGCGTTATGCTTCGCCGAGGGTGGTGGTTGCCAAAAACGGTCGGCAGATTTTCCTATTTTGGAACATGTCAAATCCGACCCGATCTGACTCTACACACAAATGGCATGCGTTGTGAGACTCGGTCACATAAAAGCGTGGACTTGCTATACAGAACGACGAAAAATTAGCCACTCTTGTCCATTTCGTCAATATTACCATTACGATATAGATCCCACAACAGTGAGCCTCTCTAATCGCTGTCGCATGGAAGAATAGCGAGAAATCATTAGGTATCAAAGCCTCTCAATTCATGAGAAGCATGGCTATCTCAGATACTAACTATGATTTGTACAGTATTTCTCCGAGTTAGAATAGGGCTTGACTTCTAGTTACTGTAGATGGGCGCAGAGGCGGATCTACAAAAAGATTGATCCGTTCGTTTGGGTCTAACGAGTGCTAGTTGGCCAGATGTTAACGATTGCTTTTCTTTGACAAAACATCTTTCAAAATCGCCTGATGCAGAGAGCCATTCAGTGAAAAAAAAAAAAAAAATTTATTGCGAGGACTTCTGAGTACTGTAGCCATCCTTGACAGGCCTACAAAACGGTATCCCACGTAGTCAATGATGGAAGTAGACTGTCCCAGCCCTCAAAGCTTGCTTCCTCTAAGAGTAGGGACGAATCAGCGTCCTACTTGTAATGTCAGCTTCTATTCCGGAGCGATGTAGGACGTGCAAGTTCTCGCTGGCGATCCCAGAAGGTAACACATACGTCATATATATTCGCTGTTTCATCTTCGATGGCGATATCGCATTGGCTAGCCTCCAGTATCGAGTCGGCCATAATGGGCTTGGGCGGTTTCTTTCGTTGTTCATCTACGTACGTTGAAGCAATACTGGCAAGCTCCTTCGCGAAGGGTAAACATACTAGACCATCAGTGGCATATTTGAGATTTGCAAAGTAGCCAAGAGCCAGATCTGAGCTTTCTTGTTAATGCGCCGCTTCCTTATGCGTCAATAAAAGGAGGTACATACCCAAGATATCAAGCTCTGATTGGGCGTGGGCCGCATCACATTGCAGAATGTGGATGAATTGGGTAATGAAGCTGTACACCGGCACAAAGAGCGATACCCTATTTCCACGGTTAAAACCAAATATCTTGTCACCTACCGCGGTGCGAAGTTAGTCCTGGGATATCACTTACAGAGCAGAGCAAGATGCGTTGACATGGATCTGCCTGGTTGCGAGTATAATAAACCGCGAGGCCCCCGCTATCGCGCTACAAGAAGCTTCAATCTGTGCGACGAGCTGGGGATCGGGCCTTTTCTGGCCCGCAGGGGGTAACCAAGGATAGAAGAGTGGCGTATTGATGTCTAATAAGACACAATTGTAGTGGCTCTGGAGTAGTTGCATTTGACGAGTTGTTAGGCCGTCAGGCAGCTCACTGTCACTCAGAGACCTGTCGAGGTATACACCCCGCCGCTCTGCGGCTAATTGAATTGTTACAGCTTGACAATTTAAAGACTTTACAGCGTCGAAGATTGGCGTGTGCGTATTTTCTTGCTCTCGGTCAGGAGTTTTGGATAAAAGTTTTGTGGCGGCCGAGCAAAGTCGCGACAACTCGATCAATGTATGGCAATAAATAGCATCACTTGAATTCCCGCTAAGTGCCTCCTCTGGGACTTGGCAGTCAATAGCCGCGTCGTCCACTGCCTTTTGTCTCATCAGCAAATACTCAAGGAGAACGGTCTGATATTCACAGCATAAGTACATACAGATGGTCTGCCCGAACGTGAGCATATCTGTCTTTCCAAGCAGTAGATGGACCAGAATAGCCAGTTGCGATGCGCAGTCTCTCGTGAAGACATCATCCAGGAAGGGGCCGGTTTTCGATGTAGGCCTTTAGAGCATGCGAGTCGCAATGCCTCAGAGCATAGCATATACTGCACTGACACGTTACTGACCCCCTCAGCATAGTAAGCCTGCACGTACCTGTCAGCTCTAATCTAAGGTAATCGGCATATGCTTTGCAAAGAGACTACATACCATTAGTGTGAGAGCTTGGACAGCTGGCAGGGATGAGGAAAAGAGGATGATCTCTGTGTGGACGGACAAGGCTTTCTCAAAGAACAGCCACGACCTGGAAAACGCTTGGCTATAAGTGGAGGTCTTAGATATGCTTAAGCGGGCGCCCAAAGCCCAGACAGCATTGCGTAGCGCGAACCAGCCCGTGTCGTCTGACGCCGTTCCGTCCAAATGTTTTCGCAGTCGGGCTTCAAACCACAGCCAATCTACTATCCCGAATGACTGCTCAGCTGCCTCGTCGAAATAGGCTGAAATTCAATCGGATTAGCACTGGGCGAAAGGTGGCGGCAAGCCAAGCGGGAGGACGACGAACCTTTGGCGTACTCCCAAGCGCGCTCGGGGGCAGGGTCCCCAGTCATAGGTGCAGAGAGTTTGCCGTTTAGCTTTAATTTGCCGGCCACTCCAGCAATCAATTTCGAAGAAATGCCGCCAAATTGGGGCCGTTTCAGCCTTGAATTAATCCACTTCACGCCAGGGGGCGAGCAAAATGACATGAAGGATCGTGGACCTGTACGGTTTTTAAGCGTGACGGAATCTTTGTTTGGGTAGCGCAATTACCATAATATTCGACGTTCGGCTGTGTAGAAGTTAAAGGGGTAATTCACACGGCAGTTTCAGGACAGATAACTACCTGTACTTACCAGGTCTGTGGTACATATGCTGCCGTTTTCGGGGCTGTTCTGTGATTCGTGACTTGTATTAGGCGGACTTGAAGCTTGATCGGCGGGTTCACTGGAGCTGAGTAACTTCTCTCGACGAGTCGAGCGGTCAATACAGGCCACGGATTGGCGAGAATAAGAGCGATCATCAGTGACGTTGGCATTGAGCAGCCCCCAGGCCTAGGATGCGTTAGCCGAATGATAAGTCTGTCAAGTGTCCGGTTATTAGATCAATTCAGTTACGGCCAAGATTAGCACCTAAGAAGCATTTGTTCGATCTTGGAATATCACTATAGCGGCCTGGGGCTTACCGGCGATTCTGCGTGCCTCATCAGACCACCCTCTTCTGGCGAGAACGCGACAGGCCCAAGGAAGGCATCAATGCCATTGGGCGGGTTAGATTCAGAATCTGGGACGTCTCTCTCTGTTGTTTGGACTCTTGGATTGATACGATAGGTGCGAAAGGGAACGTATGACGATGAACTCTGCGTTTCCTGGGACCTCATACCCCGTCTAGGGGAGACAACGCACGCCTCGGCTCGATCAACACAGTTGGCACAAGGAAACCCGCCGTTGCCTGTAGATATGTGAAATTAGATTTATGCCAGATACACGGCTCTCAAGCGACAATAATTTGCCACGTGGCACCTGACAACAAGACCAAGGGGCGAAAGACAAACAGCGGACTTTTCGCGATCTGCAGCGATCACATGCGAGTGCTCGTCGAGTAGGTTGTGGCATTGGTGTCGATATTTCTGCCAACGCGGCGCTCTTGAAGGCGATATTACGGTTGCAATTGAAGCTTTGAGGGTAGCACAAGCCTAATTCAGAGCACATGAGCCGGCGAGTGAAGTTTAGCCAGGAATTGCGTCGCAAGTGAATCCACTTTTTGCAGTGTCTCTATATTCGCGCGTGGTTGCTATTCGGATTTAAGCGACCTCGTCCGTCACTTATCTCCTGCTGGTGGAGGCTTTCACGATCGCGGAATCTCTCTTTTTTTTTTCCGCGGCGGAAATGAGGCAAGTCGTGGAAAGAGATTCTGCAACATTGATGAGAGCCTTCATCTCGAATAGAAATTGCTCTGTGTCCGGCCACGCTCAGCATCAAGTTTGCTTCGTCATCTTACTATATCGATTGCGAATAAAATAACAACTGTCCCTTTCGGGGTTGGGGGGTAGCCTACAGTAAATCTGTGGGACGGAATTTCCGGTTAGCAAATTCTTCGCGTGTGTCTTGTACTGCATTTTAGATCTATTATCATGGATACAATTATGAAGCTATCACGACAGATTGAAAAATGTGTGCGCAAAGGGCGGCTAGAAGGGAATTAGGCCTTGAGACATGACGCGTAAGCTAAGTGGCTTCAAAAGGTCGCTAATGTGATGTATTACATAGTTGCTGATAGCGGTTGCTCCTGCTCTAAAATTCTGGTGGCCGGCGCAGCAACAGAGCCCCAGCCATAACTCCAGTCAGTCATCCACTCAAGGATCGCTCGGCCTATCAAGGGCTGGCTGGTCAGTGGTGGCGTAGGGCGCGTGGCGGCGATGGCATTAACTGGTACCTGCGGGCCGGTCCAGCCCTATCGGAACGCGACGTCAACTCAAAAGAAAGTCAATCAAATTGTTCATACCATGTTAGGTCAAGAGGCGAATCCCAACAGCCTTCGTTTCCATTCACTCGTCTACGTCTTGTGGTGAAGGAGTTTAGAGAAATCCGTTATTTAGCCGGATTCGATTCAGGAGTATTCGACGCGATAATACGAGCCTTTGGGGTCTGACCATAGCATGACATGGAATCTACTAGTAGGCTCGGCTGTCGCTTGGCAGCCATGATTTCAGAATGAAGATTGCCAAGTCGGTCCGCTTGCTCGTCTATCCCACTTGCTTGGAATACACGACGACCCCTGAAAGTCTGAAAAGATTAATATATGCCCCACTGCGGCGAGTCAAAAGTCACAGATGTTATGCCTACACCAAGAGCACGGCCAAGAACATGACATGAAGATAAAATTACGCCAAGTCTCTTAATACATGTGCCGCACACCTACAGCCCCAATAGCGGGCCGTGGGCGTGTGGCACGTGTTAGGTCCGTGACTTCCGTGGTGTAATGTATGTCTTACCCTAATATCCGTGCTTCCCGTGGCAAAAACATAACGCCCGCGCGCGTTGGCGGAGTCAATATTATTCTAGGAAAAGGAGGTCTTATTAATAACTTGGCGATCGCAATACATAAAGAGCCTTTAAAGGACGATAGTGCTGCCCTATCTGAACCAAATTCCAAACCCGCGACGTCGCATCATCCGCAGCAGACAAATTGTGCTTGCCGTCTAGATGAAACATCAGAGCGCTCATCCGGCTATCGCGGCCTACCCAGGTTGCAAGACACTTTCTATTCGCATTTTCAACCTAGATACTGCTATCGCGATCGCAGGAGCCAGTGTAAAAGAACTCTGCGGGATTTGGCCCATAGTTTATCTTATCAGAGACGACATGTACTGATACGAACCGGGAGAGGCAAAAGAGCAGCCGCCGGTTGCTTTATCGTGACTAGCAAATGCTCGTGTGGCTTCTGCATTGTCTGAATCAATATCCCATCATCATCCGTTTTCTTTAAGCTTGTGAACAGAATAACTCGGCCGTCGGGGAAGCATCAAGTAAACTACTATGTTGTCATGATTTTGAATGGATAAGGAATTATTTCATGTCTTTGAAGTGATCATACACAATACAATGTTCTACGCCGCTCTTTGACCACTGTTTCTGGATACTGACAATTCGTTGCTTATCAGCCACTTATCAACCACTTATCAACCACGGATTTTTGAGATAGTCTGGCACTCGCCATTGTAATTAGTCAGCGCAATTAGGAAGCCTCTGTCACATCCTAGTCAAGTTAGCCTATAAAGACATGAGTCTGCTGGGTTACTGTTTGATAGTCCATGTCAAAGTCTAAAGTCATAGTCACCTTTTATTATACCATTGCCGTCAATGCCATGCCAACCCCTTTTTCAAGCTGGCCCTTAGACAGTACTAGTAGGTACTCATCAGTACTGCGAGAGATAGAGAGAGACATTAACGTGAGCAGAACTCACACCCGCTCCATCAGAGAGAGACATTAACGTGAGCAGAACTCACACCCGCTCCATCAGAGACCCGATGTTTCCGGCCATGGCACGCTTACCCTCGCGACGGGTTTTGGGATGCATGTTAAGAAGCCATCTGATGTACTAGCGAATTCATGGCGGACCCATTTCGATTATCCACAGGAGCGGACTACGGACGATTCGGGCTGCGGATAGCGGGCCACGTTCAGCTTCAAAGTGGCATCATCATATGGAATCATATAGATACACACCACAGAGCCCTCTTTAGACGTTGACGCCTTTGAGTTGACATGTCGCATTATTGGATGTGTGGGCATTATTGAATGTGAGGCTCGCGGCGTAGAATTATAATGATCATTGTTCGCCGGAGTAGCGCCATCAGCGTCCCCGAGAGTTGACACATGAAGGGAACAGGTACGCCGAAGTTTTTCTATTCCCATCCGAAGTTCTGGTTTTTTTTTCGAAGTACATCATGGGCAAGGTCCCACAGAACGCACGACCGCGAAAACCAGGCCACGATAGTTGCACCTCCAGAGCATAGCCATTCGGCAGTTGACCAACAGTGGACGGGCGTCTTGACTAACAGTAATAATTCGCAGTGATATGGCTGCGCAGGATTTCTAGCATAGCAATTCTCCTCCGGCTCCTTTAATTATTGCAACAGAGTCATTTTCGTGTTTGTCAGCGGCGCCATGGAGTCGCATGACACAGGTAAAGTAGGCATCTCGGCTGTTAACTCATGACTCGGCTTCGAAGACTTGCAAGTTTACAGACTTAACGATGGAATGAGGTAGCGATACGAGGATAGTTGGTAACCTCTGAGGACTGACGAAATGTTATAAGTAGCTGCGTCGCTGGCAATCAAGGACAGTCGATTCATCACCCATTGTTTCTCTACAGCTTCAACAACTGCAACCAGTGAACAATCGAGGGAACACGCATCAACAACATTGCTTAACATGCAACCTCATCTTCTCGCAGCGCTTCTTGCGCTCGGTGCCATTGCGGCGCCTCAGTCAACGGGTGAGCAGCCTAATGGCGACATCGTGGTCGAGGACGGCGTTGAGATCGACACCAACTTCATCGATGATGCCATCTTTGAGATTCTCTCCAACTATACCATTTTGCCCAGCGACCCCAACGCCGAAGTGGCTGAAATTCGCGAGCGTCCCCCCTCCCCGAAAACCGTGACAGCCGAGGTGGCCTCCAAGATGAAGTCACCAGGCGGCGGCAAAGACGGTCTCTTCTACCGCGGCGACTCGCGCCCACCAGCTGTGGTCTTCGCCGAGGGCTTTACGCCACAAGGTAGTAATAAGGACCTGCAGAACCACCTCAACTTCGGGGGTAATTCAGGCCTCGTCTCGGTCACTCGGTCGCCTCAAGCGGCCGAGAGGTATGCGTTTGGCCGCAGCGCTGATGGGGCGACCAAGGGTTACATTTACGTCATTAACGGCAAGGAACTTCCAAACGGCTACTGGGTGCCCGGAATCTATCCCCCGGAGAAGAACCCGGCCGTTGCTCGCAACCGGGAGTTTGCTGTCGTTGGCAAAATCCCCGAGTCAAGCATTTCGCACGCGTACGAAGTGACAAGCGACAAGCCGAGCTCTAGAAGCACCAAAATCAAGAACGAAAAGTATGCCTTTAAGAAGTCTCCTTCTTGCTTTGGTTTCCTTGGCAAGCGCGCTACCTGTGACCCGGCTAAATATAAGCCGGAGCCAACAAAAGGTAAGCTTAAACAGCAAACGTGGTGGCATACGCCTGTTGTCGGCTAACATCATTCAATCAAGCCGGCCGTGTCAGAGCCAAGGTGTCTGCTAAATTCCGGGCCGGCGCCCGTGCTGGTGGAGCCGTCGCCTTTGCGGTGCTGTCGCCCTATGCCCACGACGTCCTAGACATGGTCAAGTCATGGGACAACCCCATCGGTCACGCCGTCAGCTGGTTCGACAACACAATGGCCAGCATCCAGGAGGCTATTGGCGGCCCTCAGGTGCCCGAGATTTACGGCAACACGCTCAAGCTACGCTTCATCTGCTGGATGCGCGGCGAGCAGCGCTGGAAGAATGACGTCGATAGGGCTTGCGACCGCCTCCGCGAGTCGCAAAAGCCGAAGCCGAAGACCCCCACGCCCGAGGAGAAGCGTGTCAAGACCGTCAATGACTTGCTCAGCACCTGTGAGAAGCTGGAAGACCCGAGCGCGACTCTGCCCAACGAGGAAATGAAGAACGAGCTGCTGGATCGCTGCGAAGTGTTCCGCGAGCGTGCGGAAGACATTACCAACGATGTTGACCCGGATTGGACCTATGAGGGTGATGACGCTTATCCTCCCCCAGCCGAGGCGCCGACTGGTATCTATATTGACGAGAATGGAGTAGAACACCCCATTCCTTGGTAGGGTCATCCATGAGTGAATTCACCGGTCATGAATGTCTTAATACCATGTTAGTCTTTATTTGAAGCAGCAGCTTTTTAGTACTACAAGCTTAGCTCTATAGGGCAGAATTTGCGAATTTCCTCCCATATATATTTTAGTACTTAAGCAATACTATAAAGACTACTAAGAAGCTCTAAATAAGTAAAGTATTATTATTATAAGACTAGTATCTATAATACTAAAAAGTAACTAATAACTAATTAATATTAAGAATCTTAATTTATGATTAAGTTTATATTAAATAAATATAAATAAC
>JAPFUP010000386.1:0-70845 GCA_030780425.1 Beauveria varroae | reverse complement strand
CCCCCCCCCCCCCCCCCCCCCCCCCCCCCCCCCCCCCCCCCCCCCCCCCCCCCCCCCCCCCCCCCCCCCCCCCCCCCGCGCCCGCCCCCCCCCAATAATGCTCATAATAGTACAAGACTTTACTGTTCCGCCTGCTGCTCCAGGCCCAGCTCGGCAAACAGGTCCGCGGGCTCGTCCTCGTCCCGGCCCATCTCCTCAATATGCTTCCAAAACTTGCTCAGGTGGCGGGTGCCCGAGTCGCACAGCACCGTCACCACCACGCTCCCCGGCGGCAGCGTCCGCGCCGTGACAACGGCCGCCACGCAGTTGACGGCGCTGCTGCTGCCCACAAAGATGCCGTCCTTTTCCACCAGCCAGCGCGCCATGCGGCAGGCCTGCTCGTCCGTCACCTTGACGGCGTCGTCAATCAGGTCGCGGCCGGCCTCAAAGTTGGCCGTGACGCGGTTGACGCCGATGCCTTCTACCATGGAGTCGACTTGCTGCCGGCGGCGCGTGCCCTCGCGCTCCGTCGGCGAGTACATGACGCCGTGCTTGACCTTGTTGTAAAGGCCGCTGCCCTGGGGATCTGCGAGCACAATGCGGATGCTGCTCTTTGCCTTGTCCTCGCGGCGCTTGAGATAGCGCGCGACGCCGGCGACGGTGCCGCCGGTGCCGGCACCGGCTACGAAGGCGTTGACGAGCCCGCCCGTCTGCCGCCATATCTCAGGGCCCGTCGTGTCGGCATGCGCCTGCCAGTTCGCGGACGTCTCGAACTGATCGGCGAAGAAGCCGCGGCTGCCGTCGGCGTGTGCGGCGGCGTGCTCGGCGGCGCGGCGGCGGGCCAGGTTGACAAAGTGGTCCGGGCTGGTGATGGGCGCGACGGGGACGCGCTCGACGGTGGCGCCGAGGCGCAGCAGAAGGTCCGACTTTTCGCGGCTCTGGTCGTCGGGCATGCAAATGTGCGCGCGGTAGCCGAGGGCGCGGGCAAGCGTCGCCAGCGAGATGCCGGTGCTGCCAACGGTGCCCTCGTAGATGGTGTCGCCGCGGCGCGGCGTCAAGAGGCCCTGCGCCTCGGCCGCGCGGATTATGCTCAGCGCCACCCGGTCCTTGGGGCTGTTGCCGGCACCGTTGAGGAACTCGGCTTTTGCGAGGACGGTCCGCCCCGTGGCTTCGGAGAGGGATTGGATCTTGATCAGCGGCGTGTTGCCGATGCAGCCTACGATGCCGTCCTCGGCGATGCCGTCCGACCGGGGCGATGACTCCTGCTCATGGTCCTCGAGCGTGACGGGCGCGCCCCAAAATATGCTAGAGCGTCGGGGACGCAGGCCTTTGCGGCGATTGCCCGGCCCGCGGTGCTTTTCCTGGAAGCGGCTCTCGAGATCGGGATAGGCGTCTTTGAAGCCCAGTGTTACGAGGATGCCGGCAGCAAAGGCAGCCACCAGCGCCGCGGAGCCGTAGGCCCGTGGGTGATCGCTCAGCGACATGCTGCCGTCAATTGGTCCGGACTAATGTGAATTTGCGCGCGCATTCGCTCTGCGCCTGTCAGAGAGAGAGGATAACGGACATTGTAAAAAAACTTAGAACAAGGACATGGTGCGAAGAACGTCATGAGCTCCCCACCAGGCGCTATTCCGCAGCAAGTTTCAGCGCCCCAGACCCCTGCAAAGAGACCTGAAGCTGGCTCTCTACCGGAACAACGCTCTTCCCTTGCCGCCAGCCCAACGACTGGCCGTTCGACTAAGCAGTTGGAGCTCGACCAAACGTCCATCACACGCGATACTTTTTCTTCTTCCTCTCTTGCAAACACGCACGCCGTGCGTCGCCGTGGGGCTTATGGATTCCCCCATTGTCACACAGCTCTTTCGGCAGCTCTTTCGACAACGACCCCGCGGATGTCAGGGCCGCCTGCCCACGGCTCTCCGCCGCGGCCTCGAGCAGAGCCATCCCCGACCGCCGGCCAGCAACCGCCATGGGCGCGGCTACGCGACGAGGGCGTCCATCGACCGCGGCATGAAGACGAATGAGAGTCGCTGGCAGCAGCGAACGCATCTCCTCCCGGAGGATCGTAGCGACGAATTTGCAAAGTACCCGTACATTTCCATGCAAGAGCTCAAGCAGCGGACGGAGCGCCCGCGCAAAGTCAAGATGCTGTTGCGAGACTTTATCGAAGGTAGGGCCCAAACCAGCAACCCAACTGGCCTCTCTGCTAGTGTGGCCTCTCCTAACGTCGCCATGCAGACTCGCTCTACAATCCCTCGTACGGCTATTTCTCCAAGCAGGCTGTCATCTTCAGCCCCGGCGAGCCCTTTGACTTCAACGCCATGCGCGACGAAATTGAGTTCCAGGGCGAGGTCGGCCGGCGGTACACAGAATTCGAGGACCTTCTCGACGAGGCCGAGGGCGGCGTCAACCCGACGCGGCAACTCTGGCACACGCCCACGGAGCTTTTCCGCCCCTTTTACGGCGAGGCCGTCGCGCGCTACCTCGTCTCCAACTACCGCCTGACGACGTACCCCTACCACGACCTCATCCTGTACGAGATGGGCGCCGGCCGCGGCACGCTCATGCTCAACATCCTCGACTACATTCGCGCCGTCGACCCGCAGGTCTACGCGCGCACCCGCTACAACGTGATTGAGATCTCGCCCGCCCTCGCCGCCATGCAGCAGCACCACCTCCGCGCGACGGCCGAGTCGCGCGGGCACGCGGACAAGGTCACCATCATTAACCGCTCCGTCTTTGAGTGGAACCAGTGCGAGCCTTCGCCGTGTTTCTTCCTCGCCATGGAGGTCTTTGACAATTTCGCCCACGACGGCATCCGCTACGACGTCGCCACCGAGGAGCCCCTCCAGGGCCACGTGCTCATCGACGGCGACGGCGACTTTTACGAATTCTACGTCCACGAGCTCGACCCCGTCGCCGCGCGCTTCTTTCGCGTCCGCCACGCGGCCACTGGCGGTGTCTACCCCCGTCCCTACGCCGCCAACCCCGTCCTGCGCTACCTCGCTGCCCGGATGCCCTTTGCGCCAAACCTCTCCCGCGCCGAATTCATCCCCACCCGCCTCATGCAGTTCTTTGACGTGCTCGAGCGCTACTTTCCTGCGCACCGCCTCGTCACGTCCGACTTTGACTCCCTCCCGCAGGCCATCCCGGGTCTCAATGCGCCCGTCGTCCAGACGCGCTACAACCGCCGCATGGTGCCCGTCACGACCCCGCTGGTGCGTCTTCCAAGCCCCCTCTCTCACCCTCTCTCTTCTCTCAGCGCCATACTACCATTCTAACTGCTTGCTCATGTACAGGTCCATCAAGGCTATTTTGACATTCTTTTCCCCACCGACTTTGCCATCACCGAGGCCATGTACAGGGCCATCACCGGCAAGCTCACGCGCGTCATGTCCCACGGCGACTTCTTGCGTCGCTGGGCGTACGTCGAGGACACGCAAACGCGCAGCGGCGAGAACCCGCTGCTGTCGCATTATAAGAACGCGAGCGTCATGGTGACTGTGTGAAGAGGAGAAGACCATAAGAAAGGAATCAGAGACCTTGCTGATATTACCACCTGTACCAATAGCACCCAGACGCCGTATCTTGTACATTACCAGAAAGAGCTGGGGATGTAAATACATAATCACATGTACAATTTGCGAGTCGATCTAGGCGTCATGTCATGCCTTGGAGTTGGCCTCTTTGATATTGCAAACTATCCGCCCTGCCCGTGATACCTATTTACCTTCTTCATGTAGGGTGACCCAACCACTTTGTTACATTTCAATATCGGCATCTCATACACATGTCGTTAACCTTTTATAGCTTGAGCTTCTCGCTCAGCCACTTGGTCGCCTGCTCAACACCCTCATCGATGCTCTCGGGCTTGGTACCCTGGCCCGCACGAGTCGGCTCCTTGCCGCCAGAACGGCCGCCGATGACCTCGGAGACGCTGGCAGCCCACGACTCAGCGGTAACACCTTGCGAGGCGAGGTGCTAAAGGCGCGTCAGCATATACTATCAATGAAATCACGCGTGCAATGAGTCTTACCTGTCCAATGTAGACGCCATGTACAACACCGCCAGCCTCCTCGCTGCCACCAAAGAGGTAGACAGTCTTGTCCTTTTCCTTGCTCTGAAAGTGCTTGACGACATCGCCCAGAGCCTTGGCATTGGCGCCAATGGGCAGGCGGCCGACAAACCACTTGGCCTCCTTGTTTTCCTCAAAGTACTTGGTGACGGTGTCGAGCGCTGTCTTAGACTCGGCCTTTTGCTTCTTTTTTTGCTCGTTGATGACAGCGGTGCTAATCTTGGCGAAGCGCTGGTTAAGCTCCTCCTTGGTCAGTGTAGAGATGACGAGCTTGCTCAGCTCCTGCGAGACAGTCTTGACCTGAGCTTCCTTTTCGGGACCAAAGGGAAGGGCATCCAGGGCATCCAGGGTCTTGGAGAACTCGGCAGCTTCGCGCTGAATTCTGTGGGCGGCCTCGCCAGTGTAGGCGATTATACGGCGGATACCCTTGGCGATGCCGCTCTCTTCAACAATCAGCAGATCCTTGATGAGACCAGTCTGCTCGACGTGTGTACCACCGCAGAACTCGACACTGTACTTGCGCCAGTCGGCCTTCTTGGGCTCAGCAAGCATGGTGTCAATGTCCATGCCGATCGAGACGACGCGGACAGGGTTGGGATACGTCTCGCCGAAAACAGCGCGGACACCCTCAATCTCACGAGCGAGGTCCAAATCGACATCCTTCGAGAATACCTTGCAGCTTTTGCGAATGTAAGCGTTCGAAAGGTCCTCAATCCTCTTCAGCTCATCAAGCTTGACCTGAGCCTTGTGTGAGAAATCGAACCGAAGCTTCTCGTCATCGACAAGAGACCCCTTTTGATTAATGTCGTCGCCAAGAACCTCTCTCAAGGCATGGTTCAGAATGTGTGTACCAGAGTGGTTGTTGCGAATGGGGGAACGGCGGAGCTCATCGTACTCGCAAATAACCTCATCGCCAGAGGAGAGGGCACCATATTCAATGTAGCCGCTGTGTAGTACATATCCACCAAAATTTTGAACGTCCATGACTTTGAACTCGGCAACATCGTCGATGACAATACGGCCAGTGTCAGCAATCTGACCACCAGACTCGGCATAGAAGTTGGTCTGATCGAGCAGCAGGCCAACGGCGGTCTTAGGAGGAAGGTCCTTGGTAGACTTGTGAAATGTTTGACCATCGAAGATGATCTGAATCTTGCCCTTGCTGTCACCCTTGACAAATTTGCTCTCGTCGTCAGTGCGAGGGAGCTTGTGCTGCTGCTCAAGCTCAGCAATTTGGTGAACATTGAGCTTGGCAAATGTGGCAGCGGCGTCCTTGACTGCCTTGGAGGCCTCGCGAGCCTTCTCCTTGGCGACTTCTACTTCTGCCTCGTCAATTTCGAGGCCACGCTCCTCGGCCATGAGCTTGGTCAAATCAACGGGAAAACCAAAGGTGTCGTACAGACGCCAAACAACATCACCATCGAGCTTCTTGACGTTGTCTTTGGCAGCCTTTGCAGCATACTTTTCGAACTGGGCCTCGCCACGGTCGAGGGTACGTGAGAAAGCCTCCTCTTCCTCATCGAGAATCTCCTTGATGTCCTCCTGCTTCTTGACAAGGTCAGGGAACTGACCACCGACCTGTTCGACGAGAGCGGGCAGAATCTTGGAGAAGAAGGAGCCAACCTCGGCGTTGAGGTATTTGCGCGCATATCGGACACCGCGGCGCAGGACTCGGCGGACAACGTAGCCGCGACCATCAGAGTTGGGCACAGCGCCGTCGGTAATGGCGAAAGAGAGGGTCCGAATGTGGTCGGCAATCACACGGTAGGCGGTATCAATGCCGTCGACATCATCCTTGCCGTACTTGTCGGTATAAGGGCGGACTCCCGTGACAGCTTCAATCTGCTTGAAGAGAGGAGTGAAGCAGTCGGTGGCGTAGTTGGAAATGGTATGTTGCAGGGCAGAGACAAGACGCTCGTAGCCCATACCTGTGTCAATGTGCTTTGCAGGAAGCGACTTGAGGCTTCTATCCACTTGTCGGTCAAACTGCATGAAGACGAGGTTCCAAATTTCCACGACCATTGGATCATCCATATTGACGAGGCTGGCGGCGTTGCGACCACCACCCACCTTGTCATAATGAATTTCGGAGCAAGGGCCGCAAGGACCCTGGTCGCCCATCTCCCAAAAGTTGTCCTTCATATCGCCAGGCAGTATACGCTCGTAGGGGACGCCGAGAGCGTGCCACAGCTCCTTGGCTTCGAGATCGGGGTCGAGGCCGAGCTCGGAGCTGCCCTCAAAGTATGTGACGTAGAGACGCTCCGGGTCTAGGCCATAGACCTTTGTGAGCAGCTCCCAGGCCATCTCGATGGCTTCCTTTTTGAAGTAGTCGCCAAAGGACCAGTTGCCAAGCATTTCGAAAAAGGTGTGGTGGTAAGAGTCCTTGCCGACGTCGTCGAGGTCGTTGTGCTTGCCGCCGGCGCGAATGACTTTTTGGGTATCGACCGCTCGCTTCATGTTGGCCATGGGATCCGTCTTGCCCACAGTGCCTAGGAAGATTGGCTTGAACTGGTTCATGCCCGCGTTGGTGAAGAGCAAGGTGGGGTCATTGTGAGGGACGACAGAGCCCGAGGGGACTGGAAGGAGGGGTAGTTAGCATGGGTGTGCGAGGTAGATTTATGAGATGGCCTGTTTTGAGTTGGTGAAGAGGATCATGGACGTGAAAAAAGCAGTGACCAGATCAGACGAAGCAATTACGCACCAATAGTGTGGCCCCTCTTCTCGAAGAAGTCGAGAAAGGTCTCGCGAACCTTTGCGGCGGGCCATTTCGTCTCCGTCGCCATTTTCAAGTCAGAGTACAGTCGACGCTGCAAATGACGAAACACGGATGGAATGGATGCAAAGGCGCGTCGAGGCGTAATTCGGTATATGGCGGCGGTATTTGCGCAGGTGAGCCGTTGAGAATGTGGAGGAGGCGAGATGTGATGGTGATGGCGGGGATTGCGGTGGTGGGACAAGTAGAATCTTCCACAACCCGCCTGAGTCAACTGGAGCGACGGCAACGCCAGCGCCGCCCGCGCCAGCGCCGACCACCGCTGCTGCTGCTCTCTGCCACCACGCTTCAACATCCGATGACTCAAACTGGCTCGCGGCTCTTCACAGCATCAAAAGAAAGAAATCCAATCAGCATCAGTTTTGGTCTGCCACTTGACACGGCCCGTTGATGCCCGACGATTCTTGACCAGGGCTCCTGCGAGGAGGGCGGAATTGATGCAAAGGCTATGTTGCGAGCGCAATCTCATTCGAGCGCCGCGCCGGCCATGGACCCGAACCAGCTTCCTCAGGCCAACGCCGGCCACAAAAGAAAAGCCGAGGCGCAGCAGGACAATGAGCGCCTGTCCAAAAGGTTGAGTCTTCTAAATATAGGTAAGTTTCTTCATCTATATCACTTCGATTTTCTCCTGTATTTCCGTCAATCGTCTTTCCGATTAAATTAAGCCCTTGACCTGCCTCTGTCGCACACTAACCTTAGTCGCAGAACACGATGGAACCAAGCTTTACGTACCCGTTGAGAGCCCGCCACGCCCGTCGAAACCGCAGACGATAGACGGCGACGACGACGCCATGCGCCTCGACGACAGCAAGCACAAAGTATACATTTATAATATAGACGAGGAGCTCGCCGAGGACAGCGAGCCAGACGACGCCAAGCTCGTCTTCCTTCCCGACATTGAGAAGCGCCTGCGGGAGACGCGAATTCCGCCGCAGATCCTGGCCAACGGCGACGGCGAGTTGGCGGGCATGCAGCTCGTGCTGTACAGCGACCCCAAGTCGCTGTCGGTGCCCGAGAGCAAGGATGGCGTGCGCAAGGCCATTATTGAGACTCGGCGCCGGATTCGGGCGCGCCAAGCCGGCGCCGGAGACGACGACGAAGAGGCCTACGGTCACACTACTATGGCTGACACGAATGCAACCGAAATGACAGAACAAGATGGAGGGGATGATCTAGCAATGGATATAGATTGATCGAGGCCGCACGAGAGACAAAGCGAGGGCGGGTAAAGGGAGGCGTCAACAGTCCGCTGAGTAGTATATATGTATTACCAAAGTACAATATCGGAAACTAATCATATTTCCCATTTGATCCAAAACGCCGTATGCAATGGTTAAACGCAGAGAAAGTGTAGACATTGTGCGTTCGTATGACAAAAGCTAGCAAGCAAGCCAATGTGGTTGCTGGTCTGCGCAACAGGACTGAATCCGTATAAGCTGGATATCCATGCCACCGTCGGTATGAAATCCGCATCTACTGTCTCATGACAGCCGGAGGTGGACCAGGCGGCGGTGCGTACTCGGGGACGGGGCCCGCGCCCGCCATGCTTGACTCAGCCGGCCGGTTCGTGGGCTGGCCGGACCACTGCGAAGGGTCGACCTTGCTGGCGCCTGGTGGCGGGCCCTGCTGATACTCCGGCGGGCGGTTATTGGCGTCGTATATCGGTGGCGGCGGCATGGCGTTCATGTTGTAGCCGTTGTTATAGCCATCCTGGGGCGGGCCATATTGGTTGTACGGACGATACCAGCCAGATTGCTGCATGCGTGGTCGTCTGGGAAAGAAGCACTGCGATAGGGGGCGTTGCGTGTCAGATGAGCCAGGTACTGGTGAAGACGGGGGAAAAGACATACGCTGTGATAGGATTTAAGAGGGAGACCTTTCTTCATTCGATGCTTGGCGTGGAAGTAGCCGCCTATCACCCAGAGGAGGGCAATGAGGACAATGATGCCAAACAGCGACCATCGGACAGCGTAGCCCGTCTGCGAAATCATTAGCATGCGTTGATTCGGATGGCACGATGAGAATGCATCAGCATCGTGGCGAATGCTCGGCTCAAACGTACTTTTGTGTACCAGAAACCATAGTAATAATCGTCGTCGAAGCGCGGGACAAGGCTTGCCTGCGGAGCCATGGCTGCGGCCGGTTGGTGTAGCTGATTCGAGAGGCGGCACAGCTGGCCTGGAAGTTTTTGTGGTAGACTATTCCAATGGGCCGATGATCAACAGCGACGTTGAGATTCGTGATGGCGTTTAGGTTCTTATTGGGGAAGAAGGTCAGAGATGAGAGTAGAGGATGTTGTGATGGAAGAGGATAGCGCAGAAGTAGGACTTTTGGGCTGACTCTGGGGCCGAGCGGGATGATATAAACTAGCGCTTCCTGCATGCAGAATAAACAGACTCAGGGAGGATTGGGAGGCAAGAGGGTGGGTGTTTTGTGGCGGAAAAGGCTGGCGTCAGCTAAGGTATGGCAGCCAAAGCAAGAAAGTACCATGACCGTACAATTACTCTGGGGCGGTACATGACCGGGTGGCCGTTCGCTGATTGGAAAATGGCTGCACAGCCCGATGGCAGTCAGTTGGCAGTGTGGCGTTTGTACTTCTATTCGGAATCGAAAGCAAAGGTACTCTTTGTTCACGCCTCTGCCTCTCTTTCATTTAAGATAAAAAATTACGTGTACAAATAGGCTCTGATCATGTCCTCCTTTGAATGAGGGCCTCTTGTCGTTATTCCCAAACCTAGCCACGGCCCAGCTCATGATTCCAAAACCTCTCAAGGAATCCTTTTCTAACCAGGCGCGAGCACAGCCACCTTGTCACCGAAATGAGGAATCACCTGTTCCAGTCACCGCATTTCACACTGGCGCTCTAAAAGCATCCGACTATTTCTACATTTCCTTCTGCATGCATCTAAATACTTCTCCTACCCTTTTTTGCTTCGCAACACGTCTCTCTGATGCGTCGCTCGTATCACAAAACCCCGCCGAGGGAAGAAACCACCCTGTCTGGTTTCAGATCCCTTGACGAAACCTGCTGCAGCCCCTCTAACATGTAAGACGTTTTTGCTAAGCCAGTTTGCCAACTAGCTTAAACAATCGCCTTGTTCGAGGCGAGCCCGAGCCGGCGGGCAACACCACTCCAGAACCCGAACGCTTCGTCCCATTTTCCCAAGCACCTAATCAACGCGCTCCCTCATGTGCGTCCAACGGATAACATGGCAACTTGGCCGTTTCATCTGCCAAGAGAAACGTCGGGCCTCCGTTCTTGCAACGATGCCATCAGGGAGTTCAGCGGCAAACAGGCACCACCCCTTCCCCGTCAAAGCAAGCGTACGACCATGTTCGCTGTCCCATGTTTGTGACGCAATCCTCGAGGCTGCAGCACAAACACGCCGTGCTGTTGAGAGTCATACGAGGCCAGCGCTATCGTACAACGCCTTTGACAGTGTTATCCCCTGCGTCGCTGCTCGGATGAAACGCGGCCGTAGCTGAGGCCTTTTCAAGGTTATCTTCTATTTGGCTGTCAACAAGGCTGATTCGTAGCGGAACTTGTCCTCTCGAGCATCAAGAATCCGAGCATCACGTTGTTTGCACATCTCAGCGGATTGCGCGTCACCTCGACTGTCTTTTATTCAAGAAGCGGCTGGAGCGGGAGCCTGCCGGTTTGCAATAAGTCCTCAGTCCGAGGCAACAGTCAGATGCTGAGCCAGTGCACCTACTTCTACATGCTAGAATAGTCCATCACGAGCCTCGTAAATTCGCTGTAAAGATAACGCTTGTATTGTCTTTTGTTTCCTAATCATGTACAATTTCTATACTTCCGATCAACGCCATCCTCAATATGTACATTCAAACCATAGCCTTTCCTCCCTAGCAAACCCTAGAATCCTATACCCCCAGCAGCCCAACCCGGAAACCCGCCCATCATATTCGGATCCATCATCACCGGCGCCCCTGGTGGGAGACCCTGCTCGCGCCGCCGACGCTCCTCGGCTTCGGCCCGCTGCATCTGTAACCGCTGCCGCCACCAAACCAGGCCGACGAGGGCAAAGGTAACGCCGATAATCAGCAGACTCTCCAGCACGTTGGAGTCGTCAAATATTTCCCCGCCTTCAATCGTGTTGGCATCGTAGTAGTCTTCGTAGTATTCGTCATCGTACAGCAAGTCTCCCTCGATAAAATTGTTTATCCACTCGGAGAGGGACCAGTCTTTCTTCTTCTCTGCAGCATTTGTTAGCATGCCTTTCATGTCGCTACGAGGGTAAGGGAACTTACTCGGCTCGTCCTGGATAGAGTGAATCGGACCATGGGTGAAGGTATTCCACGCACTACGTATGCGGAGCTTCAAAAGACTCAGTGTGACGGGCAGATATGCCTCCGCGTTGACTACCAGAGCATGGTCATAGTATCTTTTGGCGAGATGAAAGTCTTGTGTCAACCCCACGCCATTCTCATGCATCCAGCCTAGGTTAAACAGAGCCTGCGCGCTTTGCTGGTAGTCAGAGGCACCGGTGTAGCATGAGACAGCCTTGGCAAGGTCCTTATCGACGCCGATGCCGTAAAAATAATAGTCGCCCATCTTCACCAGTGAGTCCACATTGGACTGGCGCGATGATCTGGTCCACTCAATGAGGGCGAGATTAGCATTTGCCATTGGGCTGATCTTGTTCTCCTGTCGACCAGTGAGCAACTCCACCACTGACAGCTTGCCAAAGCTGGCATCAAGCATAAAGGCAACATTTGTCTGTGCCTTCTCATAGCCCTGTTCAGCAGCCATGACGTACTGCAGAAATGCCAAGTCATGGTTACCTAGTTCGTACGCCAAATTGGCTTGTGCCCAGAGCGAAACCAGTGGCTCAGCGCGCTCGGCAACAGTCTTGTAGTAACTGAGGGCTATCTGACATTGTCGCTCGCGGCCAATGGCGTGATTCGTCATTTCCGCCAAGTAATACCAGGCCTCGATGTTGCCATACCGGGCGGCAAGCTCAAAGAGGTAGTTCGCCGTCTTGACGTCCTCGGGATTGCCTTGGTCGAGAAAGAGGCGGCCCATCTGCACTTGGGCTGGAGCGTAGTCTTGGTCGGCCGATGTTCGCAGTAGCTCTGTCGCGAGTTTGATATTTCGTCGTATGCCCATGCCATTGAGCAGCATGATACCGAGTCCCCATTGCGACTGGGCGTCGCCGTGCGACTTGCCACGCTCGAACCACGCTTTGGCCTTATCATAGTTTTGCACGACACCTTCCCCACGCAAATACATCCTCCCGATATAGCCAGCTGCCTCGGCAGCCGTCTTATCTGCGCCATTCTTGTTGCCGTCTGTAGCACGTCCATCACGCTTCCAGTACCTTGAGGCTGCCAAGAAGAAATATTTCAAAGCACTTTCGAAATCCTTCTCCAGGCCACGTTGTCCTTCATAGTACAGTCGACCGAGGTTGAATGAGGCTTTTGAATCGCTCTTTTGCGACATAAGGTCCAGGTACTCGATGACGTCGCTTATCGCTGCATTGTCGTTGGAATGCAGATTGCGTTTCAGTGCATTCAGACCCGCGCTCGAGGCACTAGCTCCCTCGCCATAGATGCCACCGCCGTCATCCGAGATGCGCCACGCTTCCTGGATCCATGATTGGCCTCCCGGTGGACCATCTCTATACCAATTGATAGCCCTATCGGCCACTTCTTTGTAGTATCCAAGAGCAGTCTCGCAGTTTTTGATAGTGCCGACACCGCTATGGTGGCGGTAGCCAATAGCCATCAGCGCCTTAACGTCTCCGCGCTTGGCGGCAAGCGTGTAATACAACAGCGCCTTTGCTTGGTCCTGCGGTACGACATTTCCCAAGCCTGTAGAATAAAACAGTCCCAGCATGTATTGTGCAGTTGTGTTCCCATTGTGTGCGGCTAGCTCTTGGTAGTAGTCGAAGGCGACCTGGAGGTCTCGGGGGTAGTTGTGGTATCCGAAGAAGTTCAGTTCCGCAAGCAGGTATAGCGCGTCCGAGTTGTTCTTTGCCGCGGCTTTTTCAAGGTAATCCTTCGCAGCGGCGACAGGTCCGCTCACGGTCGAAGCCTGCTTCTGTGTCGGGCCGGTCGCCGGCATTGTCGGCAGGACTCTAAGGAGGTATCGCGCGGTGAAGCTGAGCAGGCCTGAGGCCATTTTGTGTTTCTTACGAGTCGCCAGCGGTACTTTTTGAAGTTCTGACAGGGCCAAATCGACCAGCTCGGAGCCTGTGACTGTTAGTGCTTGATGAAGACACACTGCTCGAACGTCGTACCTTGTTGTTGAACGACCGGCTGGCCTACACCTGCGGCCAAGTCGGTGGTTGTCCCGCTCGCATCTCCAACCTTCGCAACGGTCGGTTTGTTCTTCAAAGGCTTCTGTGCAGTATATGTAGCGCCGATTGCTGCCTGCCAAAGCACTGGAGAGCCGTCAGCAACGAGATGCCGAGCTTGTCGGGGTTCGGGCCATCAACTTACGGAGCAAACACACAGCCGAGCTTTTCATACTCGGCTAATTTTAAAAAATGCAAATGTTGTGAATAGCAAGGTGCATGGCGATCCCGCACGCAGTGCCCGTGTATCAATATGAGGCGAAAGGTGGGAGAATTGACGGGTCAAACAGCATATGACGTTGGCCGTTGTTAATACAAGCTGTCCACTTGCGAGGCGAGAGCCAAGTACGTCGTTACCGGCACTTCTACAACGATGACTAAGCAGCCGCTGTCGACAGCCGTGACTGCCTGGGCGGTCGCTTGTTGTGACTCGATCCATCAGCAGCACTAACTAGATACGAATATGCAAAATCATGTGTTAAATGGCCAAAACATTTGAACTTGACTGCTTTTAAAGCTTTTTAGGCGATAGCCTTTCGCACCCAAACCTGGTCAATGAGCCGTTGGTGAGTCCTTGCATGGGGTCTCCAGACTCTAGCTGAGCTTGTTGGGCGCACCCCACAGCGGCCGGAATCGCTACTCCAGCACGCGTAAATGGGAAGCAGGGCTTCGCGTCGGCTCACCGCGTTCTCGTGCGCAGCAGGGTTCTTGTGTTGAGTTTAAGTCCTTTTCCCGTCTCACATAATTCCTTTTTCGATCATTTCCGACTGCCTGCTAATCCGTACCTCTTTAAGCGATTACGCCTTTCTCAACAGCACCTGAATTACAATCCACAGCTTTCCCCTTTACACACTCGCAGCCACGGCGTTCGCACTATTCCGTCGCGCATCAACGCCGCAGGCACGAAGCCTCCTCCCAGTACTGCACACTATGTCGGGACTCAAGCGCAAAGCCAGCGGCTCTGTGCCCGCACCAGAGCTCAAGAAACCAAAGGCCAATGGCAACATTGCCTCCTTTTTTGGCTCAGCGCCCAGACCAGCCCAGACCGCGGGCACCGCATCTCTAACAACTGCACCGCCGGCGGCGGCCAAGTTTGACAAGACCAAATGGCTTGCCAGCCTGACGCCGGAGCAGAAGAAGCTGCTGAAGCTAGAGATTGAGACGATGCACGAGAGCTGGCTGGGACTGCTCAAGGACGATATTACGACAAAAGAATTCCTCGACTTGAAGAAATTCCTAGAAAGAGAGACGGCGGCTGGGAAAAAGTGGTTTCCTCCTCAGGAAGACGTCTACTCCTGGTACGTTTTGCTTGCGCTGCCGTCTACGCACGCTACTACTACTTGTTTCTAATGAGCTTGATGCAGGTCTCGACATACACCCTTCGACAAGGTTAAGATCGTCATCGTCGGCCAGGATCCCTACCACAACGTGAACCAGGCGCACGGCATGGCGTTTTCGGTGCGGCCCCCGACGCCCGCGCCGCCCTCGCTGCGCAACATGTACATTGCCCTCGCTAAGGACTACGCGACTTTTGAGAAACCCGCAAAGAACGCGGGTCTGCTGACGCCGTGGGCGGACCGTGGCGTGCTCATGCTCAACACCTGCCTGACGGTGCGCGCGCACGAGGCCAACTCGCACTCGAACCGTGGGTGGGAAAAGCTCACGCAAAGGGTTATCGACCTAGTCGCGCAGAAGCGCACGCGCGGCGTCGTCTTTGTCGCCTGGGGCACGCCGGCGGGCAAGCGTGTGATGAAGGTGGACAAGCAGCGGCACCTAGTGCTGCAAAGCGTGCACCCGAGCCCACTGAGCGCGTCAAGGGGATTCTTTGACTGCGGCCATTTTCGCAAGGCCAACGAGTGGCTTATTCAGCGGTATGGCCCCGAAGGCGAGATTGACTGGGCGCTTGTGCCAGGCAACTCGACGCTGAGCGTGCCCAAGGTAGAGAAGAAGGTAGTAAAAAAGGTTGCAGCAGGCAAGGAGAATCTCGAGGTGGATGGCGAGATTGGTTCTGACGACGAGGCAGCCCTGGAGGAAGCCATCAAGGCAGCGGAAGAGCAAGCAACGAAACCATAGCATAGCGCGTTGCTCATGTCACGAATTTCGCATTGTGTGTTTGAATAATGGCAGCATGGACAGGATGACTACGTATACTATATGCTTAACTGGAGTTTTAATATTTTGATATTTATGCGCTTTGACGCCGCCAGCTGTGCTGCACGAGTCGCTAGTCGCACTCTTTGCCGTGTCCAAATATCCAGCTGCCTCAATGTGATGAGCCGGGAGCCGTGTTCTACACCATGGCGACGGGATCTCATAGGTAAACCCTTTATCGAAGGGAATCCTACAGAAGGTTAATGTGTCAACCTTGTTGGGCTTGGCTCGCTTGTGTCTGATCTAATGTGTGGTGGTGTATTTGGTTAGCGTCGCAGCCAGTCTGTTTGAGATGGACTTGTTCCATAGTTGGGACGACTCTGCGACTTGCTAACGGGCTGACAGGTGGATGGGACTCTTTATGCATTATGCAGGATCAGATGGTATTTTCTATGCAGAGGTCCATCTCCAATTATGTAGCCTTTTTTGTTCTTGTACCCGTACGCAATATTCGTTCAGAGGCTGAGAGCTGACGAGATTCATGGCTGGACCCCCTTGTCCGCGTGTGTGACAACGCTGACGGGGGGCTATCCCAGTGGTAGCAAAGACGTCTTTTGTCTTCTAGCACGGGCTTATCAATAATTAGAGGGAACCGTTATTGACAGTGGCTTGACGTGTCTGAGACAGCGTGTACGGTCGTCGGCAACAGAGTATTCCGTGCGTCAATAGCATTAGCAAAGATCCGTCGGCGAATGAGAGCAAGCACAAGACGCGAAGAGATATATGCTCTGTGCTAGAATAGTTAGGAAAGACTGAGTGGTAAGTGATCCGTTGGCAGATGGGGAGTTGGCAATGGACACGGGCGACCGTTGAGTATTAGTAGGGTGTCATGGCGGCAATTGGCGTAGACAAGAGCAGGCCTGAGCTGAATCGGCCAAGTCTGTCGACATGATCCCGGGTCCGTGATACGACCTAGTTTTTCAGGCGAGGCTAAAACAGCAAATTTTAGCGGCTGCCGGCGAGTCCTGAATTCTGATGCATGACTACATGACTGACTGAATGATTGATGGACTGGTTAAAAGCTGCTGTCGCTGTGACGAGGCAGTGCTGGCGTCGAGGCGATGTGTGCTTGCGTGAGTGGTGCTCAGATTAATAGAGCGAGTTGCAGCTGGGCAGGTCGAGAAGGAGTGATTGGACGACGGACACATCTGAGCACGTCAGGGGCAGGGGTCATTTGTGTGGTGTGGCCGGCATTGCACGGTTGGTAATGTGTGTGTGTGTGTGTGTGTCTACGGAGTACTTAACATGGCATTCCATTGTTCCGCAGTGGAAGCAATAGCGCTGTCTGTCGCTACGGCTTGAGCAATGGAAGAAACCGAAACGGACAAAGAAGTTGGTTCGGAGAAACCATATATCTGGGTACCAAGCTAAATTGAAGGGATCGCTCTTTTAGCGAGGGGCAGGAGCAAACGCGAAGCTGCCTGGTAATTGATTACCTGCGTGTGCTCGCTTGCCGGTACTTGCGGCAGGTTTGAAGAAGATTATTAGGTGCATCTGTGCATGGGGGACCTACCTTAGTCGTGCGGTGGAGTGAGATGAAAAGAAAGCAGCAAGCAAGTGTGATCAAACTGATAAACTGAAACGATCCCTTCTTTTTTCCTTTCCCAACTGCACCGTTTTTTATCAAGCAAGATGGAATGCCATCTGCTTTGCTGTAGTTGACAATGTAAAAGATTGCCTCCCTTGGTGCCATCCATTGGTCGACCATGAAGGAGAGCAAATGGGGCTCGAGGCGGGCGTCTCCACTGATGAAGCACAGCACATTTACGGAGTACTGGGGTGGCTTGGGTGGCTCTTTTAGGGCAATTTTCTGAGCGGATAGCAAGGGCGAGAAGGGGGCTGCGACTGGGCCCATTGGGTCGACTTGGCTGACATGGCTGGTCGCCAGCGACGGCGGTCTTCCACCGGCCCGAGGTTTAAGGAAATTTAGTAAAAAGGGAAAGACGATTGCGGACAGCAACTCAATCGACAGGTTGAAGGCAGTCGAAAAGCAGCCAGACATCTGAGTTGTGAGAGGTAGGTATGTACCTGGGTACGGATATACAAGTTACTGCCGGTGTGGGTACAAGTATCTGGTACCTGAAAGTAGCGAGACGGGAAATGGGTCATGACCCCACCAAGCTATTTAGCACAGTATTAATTTGCAGCCAGCTCAAAGGTGAGTGATGCGTTGTTGACTTGTTGGCAGAGTGGCAGATAACTAATTTCTATACTCTCTATCTCAATGCACGCGCTTGGCCAGCAAGAAAAAAAAACGATGACCCATCCCAATCTTAACACTAGGCCCTCCTGACTTGATATGCCCCCTCAATCTCCCCGCTTGGTGGATTTGAAAGTGCTGGCCCATCGTCGGACCCCTGAGCCGGCCCAAGGCAGTCTCGAGGGGAGGAGCAATGGCTATTGGCGCCAACTCTCGTCGCGCTCACTCAGGTGTCCGTGTAGCTACCTACCCAGGTAATTAGTACTGACAGTGACCAGCGACGGGACGGGGTATCTGTGTGCCTGTTCGTCTGCTCTCCCTACCTCGAAATTGCATGATGTGCTTGCTGCTCTGCCGATAATTGCTAGCCGTAAGGTAGTTTTGCTCTCGTCCCCCTCTTCACTCTCCAGGCTCTCCCCTTTTTCCAAACGTGGGCGCCCGCATTTCCCTTTTTCTTTTGCTCCTCAGTTCTCTATCCCTCTGTTCACTCTTGACTACCTTACAGCCGTCCAGGTCCCTCCTCTCCTTGTCCTCGGATCGACTGCTCTTTAATTCATCTTCCATCGTTTATGCATCGCCATTGCCAATCTTTCCTCCTTGGCTTGTAGCCTCCGCTGCCGCTTCTTTCACATCCATTGGGCGTCTCCCCAAACGTGCCCTCCGCACGTCTCCAACCACTTACACGTCCCCTACCTTCTTGTCCCTCTCTCCTGGTCCCAGACGTTGGCGTATGACTTCACCTCGCACCACACATCTGTCGCATGAAACTTTCTTTCTCTTCTGTTTGCTCCCTAGCCTCTCGTCTTTCTATTAGCCAACCGATTTTCCCCGTCTGTTCTCCCGTCTGTTCTCCCGTCTCTTCTCTTCGCTCCTTCTCCGACTTTCACTTCAATCCAGCCCTGCGTTAGGCTTCCACCTCTCCTACCTTGATCCTGCTTTGCGCTGTTGCAATCAGCGCCGCCTCATCACGGATTCCTCCAGCTCGAGCCGTTCTTCACGACCTTCGTCGTGCTGCCTCAAGATGCCGGGAATCTTCTCCCGCATCCACAAGGCACGAGATGCCCGTCAGAAGAAGAAGAATGCCCACAACGACCTCGCCAGCTCCCTCCCCGTCAAGCCCCGATGGGATGACGCCTACACGCGTGCCTCGGTTGAGCCCGACGAGATTGACGAACTGATTCGATGCTGTACACAGGAAATAAAGTCGCGAGGTACGTTAAACGCTCCGCTGCATCGTGTCCCTGGCGTTGTGCTACCGCCGCCTCCATGCTGCTTGTTGTCTCACTGCTCTAACTAACTGCTGTCATAGGCCTCGACCATCCTTTCTTGCTCCTGCCTTTCCGACCGACTTCCAACCCTAGCGGCGTACGAACATTTATTCGAAACTTCTTTGGCAAGGATGGCCTCGATGCGCCGATTCATGGCGAAAGGCTCCAGCAAGAGGTTCGCATCGCAGAGCCCATGGTGTGCCTCCCAATGAATGCATGTACAAGATGGCCAAGCCACTAATTCAATTCTTCAGGTGCTCGCTTCGGTACTGAAATGGTGCTGGAGTCGCCTCCAGGGTGGTGTCGTGTCATGGGATGCATACGAGCTGTTCAAGATTGGCGAACTCGGCAAGTTCCCGCGCCATGGTCTCATTCCGCACAGTGCTAACGTCATTTCCCCCACAGACTCTAAGCTCGCCAGAGATTCTTTCAAAACCTTTATTCCCATTAGTGTCGAGAGTGACTCGAGGAAAAATATTATTTTCAGTTTCTTCGAGCTTGTCGCTGCCATTGCCGCCCACGGCAAGAAAAACGGCCTCAGTGGTGTGAAGCTCTCCCGCATGGCCGCCTGGTGGGCGTTCGAGCAAAGGGACACGGGTGATGGATTTGATGGAGGCTATAAGGCCTGGAAAAAGTGAGCATAATCACATCCGGAAGCAACAATTTCTCATCATTTCATGCTGACGGTTTACCAGGGCTGCCGATGCCACCACTCACCTTTTCTTCGCACATCTGCGATCGCTTTCCCCCGAGCAGGAACTGACTGGCATCACCATGCTTCCCCGGTCTCTCCAGAAACTTTTGAACGAAACCGAGTATCCTCCCAAGGCCGCCGACATGCTTGTTTCCCGTACCAACAAGCTCGTCATGATTGTCGACTCCGTTTCGCCCACTCCCTTTGCGCTCCTTCGACGTGCCAGCAAATTCGAGTACCGCGATTCTGATGTTGCTCTTCGCAAGCTTTCCGACTTTGACGACGCTACCGAAGCCCTCAGCGAGGAATGTCGACGAGTCCTCAAGGCAATCTCCGCTGCCAACCAGTCTCAAGCTTCCAGCGCAAAGCACTCCACCAGCCTCCGTGATGCATCTTGGTCGCGATTCGAGGACATTGGCTTCGCAAGCGCCCTGACTGAGGAGGATGACTACGAGGAGAGTGCTGTCCCGGTCAAGCGCCCTCCGCAGACCTTTGGTCCCAGCAAGAGCATGCTCAACATGCCTTCCTCTGCCGCTCATGATGCTCGTCCGACTACGCCCTCCTGGGCCGACTTCCTCTCCACCGGCTTTGTCGACGACTCTGCTAAAACCAACACACTTGTTCCCCCAGACAAGGTTCTGCCTCCCATCGACGTCCAGCGGCAACACAGTTCCCAGTCGCATCAGCCCCGTCTGGAATCCGACAAAGATTTGGAGCCTGGTGAGCTGGCTAGCATCACTCCTTTTGACCTGGATGATGCTTTCTGGTGGGTCTGGATGAGCAGTCTCGCTCCCGAAGAGACCAGTGAGAGAAAGGCTGCTTTTGGTCGATGTGCCGTTCTCGAAACCACTGTTCACAATGGTGCATGGCTGGTCATGGAAGAGTTAATCGCCGGGGCAGCCCCCGACCCCCAGGAAGGCGCGTACATTGCTGAGAAGAAGGGATTCTTCAGCTGGACCAAGCGCAGCCGCACTGTTTCGCGCCGCAAGTCTGTCAACAAGTACTCTCTGAGGAGAGGTGAACACGCTGTTAGCGGCGGAAGCACCACCAACGTCGGTACTGACACCCAGGCCAAAATTGCCGCCAAGGCAGCTCAGCTACGTGCTATTCAAGAATCTGGAAACAAGCCTATCGCTGCTCGACGTGGCCGCACTGATGAGGAGGTATTGGGTGACAAGACCAACAGTATCTTCGATCTTCAGCCGCCCATTGTTGGCGAGGCCTCTTCCGCCATGAAGTGGGTCAAGAAGTATGACAAGGGAGCCGTAAAGGACGCGTACCTGTCTAACAGCAACGCTGGTCGAGGCGTCTCCATCTCTCCTTCTGAGGCAGAACAATCCCACGAGGCTGCTTCTAATGGTAGCACCGAAGTACCCAACGCTAGTATCAAGGCGCTGGAAAGAAAACCCGTCCCTGCGGTCCCCGTCGAAGAATCAGCCTCTTCTCCTGCATTCACCGAGAAGTCTCAGGCGGTACACCCCGATGAGGTCCAGGATGAGGCATCCCAGCCTCAAGACACATCGGCTGAGCCTCAAGAAAGCAAGGTCGCTGCTCCTGTAGTCGAGGAGACCAAGGAAGAACAGGCCGAGAATGTTCCAGCTCCTCCCCCGAAGGATGAGCAAACCGCGGCTTCAGCGCCCGCCCCTGCTCCCAAGCCGACTGAGGCCCAGCCGAAATCGCCCGTTAAAGAGAAGGGTGGTCTTCGCAAGCTGTTCCGCAAGAATCGTTCCTCGAAAGTCCCAGACAACTCAGCAGCCCAGCTGAACAGCATGTTTCAGCAAGACGCCGCTGCTGCCGCCGCCGCGACTAGAAGCAAGGATCCCGAACCTGTTGCTGAGACGTCTATTGATGAGAAGCCTGTTGAGCAGGCTGTACCGACAGAGCACTTCACTGAACCAACTCTGGAAATCCTGCCGGAGCCTGACACCGAAGCAGACAAGCTTGCAACCTCCGATATGGCTATCGATAGCAAGACCGAATTTTCTCGCTTCGATCAGGGTCCTCTAGCTGACCAACCCGCTTTTGCTCCCGAGGACGTGGAAGAAGATGCGCTTACACCTCCGGTTCTCGCGGATCACGAACAGCAAGGTGATGATACTGGCAGCAACGGACTCACCCGCATAGCCAGCCCGGGTGTGCAGGATCGATGGGCACAGATTCGAAAGAATGCTGCTGAGCGTGCTTCTCAGCGCCAAACTGACGAGCGCGACCGCAGCATGCCGCCCAGCAAGAGCGCTACCGAGGCAGACGATGAAACCAGTGGCGAGGAGAGTACGTGTAGCTGGTCCATCCTCATTCCTACTTGACACTAATTTGGTAACTAGCTATCGAGTCGCGCGTTGCTCGCATCAAGGCTCGCGTCGCCGAACTCACTGGCAATATGGAGGGCACCCACGCCCCTGCACTGAAGAACAGCGCTCAAGCCAGCGCTGTCACCCCCAGTTCTTGATTGATTTAGATTTCAATTTCCCAATACCCTGCAAGACATTCCGTCTACCTTTTCCTTGTGTTATGTTTTTGCGGGCTTTTTCATGATACCATATAAAGAAATGGCGATGCGAGCATGTACGCAGCATGATGCGCGCCCCGCTGCATTTCACCAACTGAGCTTGACGACATCCACTGCTGCAGGAGAAATATCTAATAGGGCCGCTGCATGGCTGTCTGACTTTTCTTGGCCAATCCTTTCAGCTCTTTTTTTGCTGTCATTTGCGTATCGAGACGCTTCTTTTGTCCAAATTGGGGTGACTGAAACACACCTCTACGCCTTGTCTAATTTCGTTTTGTTTTTTTGTCTCTCAGCTCTTGATCAATGATGGGTTTTGCAAATTAGCAGGCCTTTTTTTTTTCTATAAAGCCTTTGCTATTTATTCTGTTGTTTATATCAAGCCGGTCTATCTTGTCCCTTTCAAGAGAATATTAGTTGCCTTTTTTCCTTGCATGATATACCCGTCAGTGTGTCCTTCTGTTCTTGTTCTTTTGATCAACGGTGCGTCAGACAAGATTCAACTGCCGTGTTATTCGAGTTGTTATTTAAATGATGCGCTTCTTTGCGGATGAGATCCCCAAGTCTCTTATTCATCCGTAGATTCTCTTTCATCTAGACGGTTATCTCGCTTGTTGGTCGCCTCTGACCCATGGCCAGCTTTTCCGAGTCGTCTCTCTATAATACTACTTACTCATGGTCCATCATGCTAATTGGCTTAACAGCCTCGTCGTCCTGTGTTTTGGACGGCGCCGGCGCTGGTACTGGTTTTCTACGCATCTTGGGCGGCTCCTCCTCGCCGGCCGTGTGACTCGGCCTCGGCGGCGGCGGCGGCGGTACCTCGTGCTCCTTTTCACCGACCTGTAGCCTCTCCGTCTGCGAGGCTACCTTTTCCACATCTCCCTTGGCGTCACCCGCCTTTTCATCTCCGGCGGGCGCAATGGTGGTGCCGTCCACGTTGACCGCGTGCCCGGCGGCGTACTCGTCCTTGAGGAGAATGACGTCGTCCTTTTCAATCGCCTCGTCGACCCTGACGCCCGCGAAGCCGCACCGGCGCAGAATGCCGCCGATGAGGTGCGGATAGCGCAGGTGGCCGCTGACGCGGTCGCTGAGGTCGAGGTTCTCGACGCCGGCGACGCCGCGGATGGGCTGCAGGCCTGCGACGCCGAGGGAGAGGCTGTGCATGCGGTGGACGTAGCCGAGGATCATGTCGTTCTCCGAGTAGGCATTGAATATGGCGCCGGAGACGACTGCGCGAAGTGTGCGCCAGTGGGCGGGGTCCGAGGGCGCGGGCGCGCCCATGAGGACCACAGTGTCAATGAGGCCAAAGGCGCGGCGCGCGGCGAGCTCCTGTAGGCAGGCGTGGATGGCGGCGGCGCCGAGCGAGTAGCCGATCAGGGTGACGGGCCGCTCGCCCTGGACCCTGTTGACAAGTGCATCGGCGAGCAGGCGGCCGGCCTTTTTGGAGCGGTTCGACGCGTGGTTGAAAGGGTTGTCGACATTGGAGGCGACAGCGAATACCTGGATTGGCCACAAAGCCGCCCAGAGCGTCGCGAGCACGGTGCGCTTGATAATCTCCGCCTTGACGGCCTTCCAGGCAAACGATTGCACAAGGTCCCCCAGCGCAGTGCCCAGCGCGAGCAGCGTCTGCATCTCGTAACGCAGGGCAAAGACCTCCGAGTCGGCCGGCAGCGCCTCCCACGGCTTGGTGATGTCGTCTTCTGAGTTGAGCCAGCCGTTGATGCCGAGCGTGACGCGCAGACGGCGGCCCTTGGCGCTGGGGGTGCGGTCTGTGGCGTCGGGCGACTCGTGGAGCGGAATGAATTTAAAGTCTTCGACCTCTTTGGCGTACTTGTCCATCATAGAACCCTGCAATTCCTATTAGTTCTCAGACTTCCTTCGTGTGTGAATCTTAGTCGCAATGCGTACCGTCATCTTGGCTCCATAGGCGCCGAAGAGAGCGCCGACAAGGGCACCATTCATCCAGAAGATGCCGAGAAAGCTTGCTACACCTCCCAACCCAACACCGCCGAGAATACTTCCCACCGCGCCTGCAACCAGCGGCGCCGCCAGCCCGCCCGTGACACCAATCAGCGTGGCACCAGCGACGGACGCGAGGCCAACCTTCCAGTAGCGACCAAACTTGTTGTCCTGCTGGCGCTTGGCGGCCTCGGCGTCGGCCGACATGGCTTCCTTTTTCCCCTTGTCCGCCGTCGACTGCTCAATCAGCGACTCCGCAATGGCCGCCTCCTCGTTGTTGAGGAACGCGTGCGGGATGTCGAGCGACGACGTCAGAGTCAGCATGAGGGCGCGCGAGTGCGCCGAGTATTTGCCCGTGGAGAGCAACAGCAGCAGGACGCAGCTGATGGCCTCGCGGCGGTCGTGCACCGAGAGCTCGGTCAGCGGCGTCGGTATGGGCGGGTAGAGCGTCTGCATCACGGCAAACGCCGCCTCTTCGTCTCGGGCCTCGTCCGAGCCGGCGCGACGCTTGCTCTCGGCGCGCTCGTTCTCTTCATTCATCTGCACAGCCTGGCGCCGTATCTTGCGCTCGGCAGTAATCTTGTCATTGTCCTTGACGCGCACAATTTCCTCGAGCTTGGGCACGAACTCGTGTTCCCATTCCTCCATGTACTGACGCGCGGCGCTCTGCACCTCCTCGGCCCGTTTTGTCGTCTTGCTCGGGGCGCTGGGGTTGTTCTTCCACGGCACACCGACCTTGACGTTCTTGAACGGATTCGACGGACTGAACTTCTTCTTACTTTCATTGGCCGGGGCAGGATTGCCAAAATCCGTGTCTTCCGCATCAAACAATGTGATGGATTCGCTGGAAGTTTCAGTTTTGTTGGCATCACCAGTCGGGGAAGGGCTATCGATTGTCTTTTCGTTCTGCGGTGTGCCACTCCCCCCATGTATACTGGATTCCACAGATACTGATCCCAGCTCCTCCGGCTTGGACTGGAGCTGCGCGGTCATGGAAAAGACGATGTCGTCCACAAGCTTGAGCAGCTCAATTCGTCGACGGGGCTCCAGGGCAATGACAATCTGCCGAGGGTCTGAGCAAAAGGGCGCCATGGTGAGTACCTAATGTCGGGGCACGACTTAATGTGCTCCCATGTGTAAATCGAAGAAAGGTGAGGAGCTCGCTTGAGGCATCGGAACTCGATCCCGATCAACCCGCAAGCAAGGCCAACTGTTCCTACTTGCCTGGGTCTTTGGTGGTCCAAAGTTACGTCATGCGGGTTGCGAGAACCATTCAGCGGCGATAGGCACCTAAATAGTTGCTAGCGTGCCTGGGCATTAGCGTACCGACATACCAGTAGCGCCAAATGACGCTCAAGCAGATCGCCGCCACGCGCCTTCATGCTCCCGGGGCCTCTGGGTAGGGATCGATTTCTCTACCATTCTTCCACTTCGAGAGCGAATGGGAAAGCTCCATTGACCGCCATGGATGCCCTGGTTCGGCATTGGATTTTGGTATCTAAGGAAGGTCGTGCCAGTTGCACATTGCTGTATGAGTAGCGACATCTGAGAGCCTCTACCTGTACTTACGCCAGACCCTACACATCAGCAGAAAAACCAACGACTATGAGCTTCCAACTATCTTATACTGATGGAAGAAACGTCCGAAGCCCCCAAAAACATCACCTCCTGTGTGTGCAACGTCGATGAAGTGCCCTACAAATATGTAACTTCTAGTCCAGGTTACCATGCTGCTCCAAGTGTCTACCCCGTAGGTATCTAATTGGTCGCAACGCAGCCTGCCGATAAGAGCGGTCCCACCGAAAAAATCATGATCGCCAAGACCGACCTCTGCATTTCCAAGTTCATTTCCACTCTTAACGTAGGGACTGGTACTTCGGGGAGGGCTTTCTTGCTTTGCTTAACTCGCAGCCTCGAAAACCTGCAGGAGTGACTGCAGCGACACCATGAACGCGAGTGCACTTCTCACAGCCCAAGGCTGGAGAGGCAAAGGCCACTCGCTGCACAAGACAGACGACGCTGTCGGCCTGGCCAAGCCGCTACTACTCAACCGCAAAGACAACACGAAAGGCATTGGCGCCACGCAACACTTTACCAGCGACCAGTGGTGGATGAATGCTTTCGACGAGCAGCTTCAAGGCCTCGACACCTCGAAAAAGGGCAAGGTTGTGCAGACCATCACCACCGGCAAGCTCAACGCGATCGAGAAGGGATCGCTTGGAAAATACTCGCTCTACGCAACGTTTGTGCGCGGCGGCTTTCTGCAGGGCACAATAGAAGCCCTGAACAAGCAAAAAGACGACACGGACGAATCGACCACCGACTCCGACTTCGAAAAGACTGAGAAAAAAACCAAAAAGACTGCCCGGCCCAAGGAGTCCAAGGAGGAGCGCAGGGTGCGCAAAGAAGCCAAACGCAAGCGGAGAGAAGAAAAGGCTCAACGGAAGCTGGCGCGCGAATCGAAAAAGTCGAAGTCGAGGTCCGACTCAAGCGACGACGCGGCCGAAGAGAAGCGACGCCGCCGCGCGCGCAAAGAGGAAAAAAGACGACTGCGCAAGGAAGAGGCAGGACAATAAGCGAAACATGCGCTCACCGAAACATAATGATGGCGTTTTCTTCATGCATTTGCGTTGGTGTTTGGGTGTTTATTGTGGGGGTAGATAAAAATTACTCTCTCATAAGATGATATCATGGGATAGCGGAACAATCTTGTATATATTTTTTGGTATCAGATTCATGTTTCCTTGGGAACTCTTCCCGGCTTGTTGGACAATATCCATGGTCTTCGTTCCCAGAAATCGTCCCGAATGATATCCAGATGCTCGACCACAATTCGCGCCTTGGACCGGCGCTTCTTGTCATTCTCGGTCTGCGTTCTGGACTGCTGAACAGGCTCAGCTAACTCATCGACTGTATTTGCAGTTCTGTGGCTTGCCGGGTCGACGAGTTCGTACTGGAAAACATTAGTTGGGCCTAAGCAGCAGGGGCATCATACGTACATCTCGAAACACGACACTTCCTTTTCTGAATATGTCGGGCTCGTTATTATAATTGATCTTGAAACGGGAAAATAGAATTTCATTCTTGTCAGCAGCGAGTGTTCCCTGCAACCCCAGGCTGTCAGCAGTTTACTTATGGCAGCAGGGGGGCGAGTTCTTACCGCAAGTGTCTTTTCCGCTTCCTTATTGTCTAAACCGCCAAGTTGAACCAGAGACCAAAAAGCGGTGTTATACAAGTTATTTATATGGCCTTGATTTGTTAGCTTGACGATCTGACAATATCGGAGCCATAACGCTTACAGTCTGCTTGGCGCCAGCTCATGTAGTCTCGCAGATTTTGGACGGTTGGATAGCAGACAGCGCGCCCATCAAACGTCGGCAGAGGGAACGAGAGTGGTGTATCCGGGAAGAAGTTTGGCCAGGAGTGGACATAGTTTGCGGTATATGTCGACACAATGGTACTGACAAGTTTACTATCTCATGTTAGAACGTGTGAGTCACGTAGAGGATTCCAACAATTTCGCCATACCTTGCTCTTCGCTCAAACAAATTGCAAGATTTGTGAAGAACGAAGCTGGAAGATTATTAGCCATGAGAGTCTCAATGCCGAGGAGTTTGCCATTACCTGTACTCATCACTGACACCGTAGGCTATGGTAATCTCTGGAAGATCTGCGACAACCGCTTTGGCAGCCGAATTCATGACGTCAAGTGCTCTGCGGTCATTAGGCTTCTCAAATCCGTATCTTGCGCACATTCTGAGTTTTTAAAGTCAGAAAAACAAGCTCTCCGACATGGTGCATAAATCTCTTACTTAGTGAAGGCTCTGCCATCGACACGAACAACGACCCAGGTGTTTCGGAGCAGATAATCGGGCTGTTCGAACTCTCGAACATACTCGAATCTGAAGAAAATTAGTCATGCTAAATAGAACACCAGGCCAATTTGCCTACTTTGAATTTGCCATTTTGCGATATCGTCTTCCTGCCGTTGGTGGAACAAGGTTGCCTTCATTCATCTCGCTGTCAATGTGATGCCCCGCGGTGGAGCTCCACAGAAGTGGCAGCCAAACTCGTCGCGCGCTACCGCACATGCGACCATCACCACCATCTTTGACTTTGCGACAACCCTCTGTCTCGTTCCATGCGCGCCAATCGTGACTCACAAAACGCGTCACCCTTCTACTTTGACTCGCAGAGCTCCCACAATCTATTGGGCGCGGGCTCCTCAGAACATAGAGCGGCTTCACAGCCCGCGTCGCCGACATGAATTTACTCCTCTCCGACGACTACCTGCTCCAAGACTATCCAGAGAGCATCACGAGTACCATTCGGTCTGGCCATGCGACCTTTCTACGATTTAATCGCAAGGGCGACTACCTCGCATCTGGTCGCGTCGATGGAACCGTGGCTGTCTGGGATCTGGAGACCATGGGCGTAGCGAGGAAGCTACGCGGTCACAACAAGAGCATCACATATCTCAGCTGGTCTAGATGTGGTCGGTACTTGCTCTCTGCGTGCCAGGGGTGGAGAGCCATACTATGGGACTTGAAGGACGGCAGCAGATTTCGTGAGGTGCGCTTCCGCGCCCCTATATACATGGCAGAGCTTCACCCGTGGAACAGGTTAGTGACCCCCAGCCTTTGCCGCTGCGTGCTCTAGGCTAACTGCTGACAGCTTTCAATTTGTCGCCGCTGTGTTTGAAGAGCAACCTGCTCTGGTTGATGTTTCCGAGCCCGTTGATGTCAAGCGCGTACTACCTTCAGCACCGAAACGAGCGACGGCCGACGAGCGACAGGCAAAAGAGGACGCCAAACAAATGACCACTTCAGCGGTCTGGACCATGTCCGGCGACCATATTCTTGCTGGGACCAGCAAAGGGAAAATAAATATAATCGATGCCAAAACGCTCGAAATCATTTACTCAGAAAAGATCTGCGCCGGCGCAATCACGACACTACGAACCACAGGTTCCGGCCGTGACCTTTTGGTCAATTCACAGGATCGCATCATTCGCACGCTCAGGATACCGAATCTTTCTGCCCAAGATCTCGATCCTGATACGATACAAATACCGGTCGAGCATAAATTCCAAGACGTCGTCAACCGCTTGTCATGGAATCACGTCACGTTCAGCGCAACAGGCGAATATGTTGCTGCATCTACATATAACAACCATGAGCTCTATGTTTGGGAGCGCAACCATGGAAGTTTAGTCTGCATGCTCAAAGATCCAAAAGAGGAACAGGGTGTCATTGAATGGCACCCTGGCCGTGCAATGCTCGCAGCCTGTGGGTTGGAGACCGGCAGGATATATATTTGGTCCGTCATCAGCCCGCAAAAGTGGTCGGCACTGGCGCCCGATTTTGCCGAAGTCGAGGAGAACGTCGAGTACATTGAGAAAGAGGACGAGTTTGATCTATATGCGCAGGAAGAGATTCATCGCCGGCGTCTAGATGCAGAGGACGAGGAGGTGGATGTCATGACAAACGACCAGTTGAAGATTGAGGCCGAGATGGACGGTGACGAGTTTCGCATGCCAGTTCTGTTTACTCTGGGTGAAAGCGATAGCGAGGATGAGTTCATAGCCGTCTCGACAGGGACCATCAGGAGGCGTAGTCCCGGAGACGACCAGTCTGATTCGCACGGGGGAGCCGAGTTGGTGCCGCCAAAACGGGGAGCGGCCAAGGGCGGACGCAGTAAGCGAAAGTAGGAAAGGGACTAGATAGGCAATCAATACCCAAGGACAGGTTCAACGCAGTGCACAAGTTTGTCTGGCGAAGAATCGATTTCTGCAAGTGACGTCGCATCCAATCGGTGACAAGTAAAGATCGTTGTTTGAGTCATCGGCGGTGATGGTGAACGGAGCTCTGCATGGCGGAGAGCTGCTCGCCCAGGTGTTCGTGTTACCCCAAACAGCATCAAAGTAGCTCGACTTTCCCTCGGAGGCTGGTGCCCGCGAACTCTGCCAAATTGATTGGCAATTCGTGCTTGCCCTGTTTTGGCCCTTGTCTCTGGTACCTCCCTTATTTCAGCCTCAGGCACCGACCTGTGCTCCCTGAGGAGGCGGCCGAAGCCTAAAGAGGACTAGCGCTGTGTGAGCCTCTCGCCAGCACGTAAACTCCAGTTTCTTCGGTCCGCCCTCTGTCGCCACGCCTCAACACGACAAAACTTTGTTCACGGGCCCAAACTCATCACCACGCGCGTCGGGCATCGAGCGCAACATCACCGAGCACAGATACGAGTGCCCTACGATACGGAGACCTACGAATTATTGTCTCTTGCGATCCCAGAGTGGAGGCGACGGGGGCGAATTGCCTGAGGTTCTCCTGGGCCGCTGGCCAGGACAGGCGCTGCTGCCTTCAAGGGCCATCCGCAACACGACTTTGACGGTGTCTGCCATCGAGGCTGAGAATCGTCTCTGTTTGGACTTAGTCGACTTCTGTATTTTTCTTTCCTCTTGCGCGCTGTTTTTTCCGTCGCACGAGGCTGTCCTACACACTTCACAACCCCCGAGGCGCGTCGCTCTTGACGCCTTAATTGGACGGTCAGAGTCTTGCAGCATCTCGGTTAATCGCCATTATATTGATTCATTATGGCGAACCTTCCCTTTCCGCATTCGAGCGCGCCGCTCAAAACTGTTGAGGAAATACAGTTTGGTATGTTATCCCCGGAGGAGATCAAAAACATGAGCGTCGCGCACATTCTCTATCCTGAAACAATGGAAGAGAACAAGACAACACCACGCGACGGCGGTCTCAACGATCCTCTTCTTGGTTCCATCGATCGTCAGTTCAAGTGCAAGACTTGCTCTCAGCCGATGAGCGAGTGTCCCGGTCATTTTGGCCATATAGAGCTGGCGAAACCTGTTTATCACCCTGGTTTCATCAAGAAAGTGAAAAAGGTTTTGGAGATTGTCTGCCACAATTGCAGCAAAGTGTTGGCCGATGAAGTTGGTCTTCCCTTTACTCCACGAAGCTTTGAAGCTTGCTGGATGCTAACGTGCATAATCAGAGCGATCCAGAATTCGTCACAGCTATTCATACTCGCGATCCGAAACTCCGATTCAAGCGCGTTTGGGCCGTCTGCAAGAAGAAGCGCAAATGCGAGAATGAGGAGCGGCAAGACAAGAATAAAGACGAAGAGTTCGCTCCAGGTGTCAAGAACGTCGTTCTCGAAGGACACGGCGGATGTGGCAATATGCAGCCGCAGGTGAGACAGGCCGCGCTGCAACTCAAAGCTGCCTTCGAGGTTACCTCGGAAGAGGGTCCCAAGAGGAAAGAGACGGTTAATATCAGCGCCGAGATGGCGCATGGTATCCTTCGCCGCATCTCTGAGCGCGATCTGCACAACATTGGTCTCAACTCGGACTATGCTCGTCCCGAGTGGATGATCATCACTGTCCTGCCTGTACCCCCTCCTCCCGTGCGTCCTAGTATTTCCATGGATGGTACTGGTACTGGCACGAGAAACGAGGATGATTTGACCTACAAGCTTGGTG
This sequence comes from Beauveria varroae, assembly GCA_030780425.1. NCBI lineage: Eukaryota > Fungi > Ascomycota > Sordariomycetes > Hypocreales > Cordycipitaceae > Beauveria > Beauveria varroae. The sequence continues at coordinate 39,425 of JAPFUP010000386.1, read as the reverse complement.
ACATTATCCGCGCCAACGGTAATGTCAAGCAGGCCATTCGTGAAGGATCACCGCAGCACATTGCGCGTGATTTTGAGGAGCTGCTGCAGTACCATGTTGCCACCTACATGGATAACGATATTGCTGGTCAGCCGCGGGCCCTCCAAAAGAGCGGCCGTCCTGTCAAGGCGATTCGCGCCCGTCTCAAGGGCAAGGAGGGTCGTCTGCGAGGTAACTTGATGGGTAAGCGTGTCGACTTTTCCGCGCGTACCGTCATCACTGGTGACGCCAACTTGTCTCTGCACGAAGTTGGCGTTCCGCGAAGCATTGCTCGTACTCTCACCTATCCTGAGACTGTCACACCCTACAACATTGCCAAGCTGCATCAACTCGTTGAGAACGGACCTAACGAGCACCCTGGTGCCAAATACGTCATTCGCTCTGATGGCACCAGAATCGATCTACGACACCACAGACGCGCGGCCCAAATCTCTTTGGAATATGGATGGAAGGTTGAGCGTCATTTAATCGATGGCGACTACATCATCTTCAACCGTCAGCCCTCCCTGCACAAGGAATCCATGATGGGTCATCGTGTCAAGGTCATGCCCTACTCCACCTTCCGACTTAACCTTTCCGTCACTTCCCCCTACAATGCTGATTTTGATGGTGATGAAATGAACTTGCACGTTCCCCAGACTGAGGAAACTCGGGCTGAAATCAAGGAGCTCTGTCTCGTCCCCAACAATATTGTGTCGCCTCAGAAGAACGGTCCCCTAATGGGTATTGTTCAGGACTCTCTGGCCGGTGTCTACAAGCTCTGTCGCCGTGACACATTTATCGATAAAGAGCTTGTTCAAAACCTCATGCTCTGGGTACCCAACTGGGATGGCGTAATTCCACAGCCGGCTATTCTGAAGCCTAGACCTCGCTGGACCGGCAAGCAGATTATCAGCATGGTCATCCCCCCAGAGATCAGTCTGTACAGCAAGGAAGATAAGCTGGACAACCCGAGACATGACGCTGGCTTGCTTATCCAGAGCGGTGAGCTCATGTACGGTCTCCTCAAGAAGAAGAGTGTTGGTGCTGCCGCAGGAGGCATCATTCATTTGTGCTACAACGAACTCGGACCGGAGGGTGCTATGGCTTTTTTGAATGGTGTTCAACAAGTTGTCACCTACTGGCTACTGAACACGGGTTTCAGTATTGGTATCGGCGACACTGTTCCCGACAAGGCTACCATCAATAAGATCCAGGAGCATATCGACGAACACAAAGCCGAGGTCGCTCGCCTGACTGCCCAGGCTACAGCCAACGAGCTGGAGGCTTTACCTGGTATGAACGTCCGCGCCACTTTCGAGAACAAAGTCTCCATGGCTCTCAACATGGCCCGTGACCAGGCTGGTACTTCAACCATGAAGAGTTTGAAGGATTCCAACAATGCCGTTACCATGGCTGATTCTGGTTCCAAGGGTTCTTCCATCAACATCTCGCAAATGACGGCCCTCGTCGGACAGCAGATTGTTGAAGGAAAGCGTATTCCTTTCGGCTTCAAGTACCGAACACTGCCGCATTTCACAAAGGACGATTATTCGCCTGAAGCTCGTGGTTTCGTCGAGAACTCGTACCTTCGTGGCTTGACTCCTTCGGAGTTCTTCTTCCACGCCATGGCTGGTAGAGAGGGTCTCATTGATACTGCGGTCAAGACCGCTGAGACGGGTTACATTCAGCGACGTCTCGTCAAGGCGCTCGAAGATCTCAGCGCGCGCTACGACGGAACTGTGCGTAACTCATTGGGCGACGTTATTCAATTCTTGTACGGTGAAGATGGTCTCGATGCTATGTGCATTGAAAAACAGAGACTTGGCACCATCAAGATGTCTAATGCTGCCTTCGAAAGCCAGTATCGATTGGATCTTGCCAACCCCCCTGATTGGTTCCGCAAGGATTATGAGTACGGTAATGAGCTGGCAGGCGATAGGGCGTCCATGGAACTGCTGGACATGGAGTGGGATGCCCTTGTTGCTGACAGACGCCTTGTCCGTGATATCAACAAGAGCAAGATGGGAGAAGAGATGATGCAGCTTCCACTCAATGTTGGCCGTATCATCGAGAGTGCCAAGCGTGTCTTCAATATTCGCGAAACTGACCGCAGCAATCTGCGCCCGTCCGATGTCATCACAACTGTTCAAAATTTGCTGGCCAACATGCAGATTGTGCGCGGCACGGACCCTATCTCAATCGAGGCCGATTACAATGCTACCATTCTGTTCAAGGCACTCCTGCGCTCTCGTCTTGCTTTCAAGGAGATTGTCTACGTGCATCGCTTAAACAAGCTTGCCTTTAATCACGTCATCGGTGAGCTTCAGAATCGTTGGGATAGAGCTTTTGTTAGCCCTGGTGAGATGGTTGGTGTTCTTGCTGCCCAGTCTATTGGTGAGCCTGCTACTCAGATGACACTCAACACTTTCCACTTTGCTGGTGTGTCTTCCAAGAACGTTACTCTGGGTGTGCCGCGTCTCAAGGAGATTTTGAACTTGGCCAAGAATATCAAGACTCCCAGTATGGCCGTCTACCTTGACACCAAACTGGGTACACAGGAGCAGGCCAAGAAGCTCCGTAGTTTGGTCGAGTATACCAACCTGCGCTCCGTCACATCGGTCACCGAAATCTACTACGATCCCGAGGTGCAGGCAACGAACATTGCCGAGGATGTGGACATGGTTGAATCATACTTTATGATTCCCGACGATGCCCAGGATACCATTCACCGGCAGTCGCGCTGGCTCCTCCGCATTACTCTTGACCGCCAGAAACTCCTGGACAAGGAAATCAAGATTGACGATGTCGCTGCGTGCATCAAGGAGGAGTACTCGAACGATTTGGCCATCATCTTCTCTGACAACAATGCCGACGAGCAAGTCATTCGTATCCGTACCATTCGTCAAAATGATGACAAGGACGAGGATTCTGACACAAAGATTGAAGACGATGTCATGCTCAAGCGACTAGAAGCTCACTTGCTTGATACTATGACTTTACGCGGTGTTCCTGGCATCGAAAGGGCCTTCTTGACCAAGGGTACCCGCTTGGTTGAGGATGAAGACGGCTCCGAATTGGCTCTCAAGGATAACCCGAAGTGCACACAGTGGTATCTGGATACCAGCGGTTCAGCACTCCGAGAGGTACTCGCTGTCCCCGGTGTCGATCCCACCAGAACCTACAGCAATGACCTGTACCAAATCACTGAGGTATTCGGTGTCGAGGCTGTACGATCTGCGCTGGTCAAGGAGTTGACCAACGTGTTGGCTTTTGACGGTTCGTACGTCAATCATCGTCATATTGCTTTGCTTTGCGACATTATGACCTACCGTGGTGTTATTTCGGCCGTCACTCGTCACGGTATTAACCGGGCCGACACTGGTGCTCTGATGCGTTGTTCTTTCGAAGAGACTGTCGAAATTCTGCTCGAGGCTGCCGCTACTGGTGAACTCGACGACTGCCGTGGTATCTCCGAGAACGTCATGCTCGGTCAGCTTGCGCCCATGGGCACCGGCAACTTTGATGTCTACTTGGATCCTAAGATGCTGGAGACTGTCATTTCCGACAATTCTCGCATGGGCCTCATGCCTGGCATGCCCACCAAGGAAGGTGAGGGCGAGGGTGCTGCCACACCATACGATAGTGGCTCGCCGATGGGTGACTCTGGTTACCTCAGCATGGCTTCGCCTGCTGCTGGTAACTTTTCTCCTATTCAGGGTGCTGGCTCAGAAACGCCCACTGGTTTCAATACCGAGTATGGCGGTGGCTTCGGAGCCAATGGTTCGATGAGCCCGTACTCGCGCGGCGCTACTAGTCCCTTCAGCACCTCGCCCACGTCGCCATTCAGCGCAGGCATGGGAGGCTATTCGCCATCGTCGCCCAACACAGGTTACTCTCCTACGTCGCCGATGCTTGACGGCGGTGCTCGTTACGCCACCTCTCCGTCATTTAGTCCGTCGTCGCCGTCTTTCTCGCCGACGTCGCCGATGTTGCGACCCACGAGCCCGGCCAGCCCCAACTACAGCCCAACGTCTCCCAGTTACTCGCCGACGTCGCCGACATCACCGCGACACTACTCGCCTACATCTCCTGCTCAGTTCAATTCGCCGACGTCTCCGAGCTACTCTCCGGCCAGTCCCAATTACAGTCCTGCGTCCCCCAACTTCCAAGGAGCTGGTCCTACTTCGCCTTCGTACTCGCCTGCGTCGCCGTCGTGGTCGCCAACCTCACCCGACGCTTACTCGCCCACAAGTCCGAGTTTCGGACGTAGCCCCGGCCAGCAGCAGTCGCCCACGAGCCCGGGTTACTCTCCGACGTCGCCGCAGTTCTCTCCTCGCACACCTGGTCCATCGGGCTCTGGTGGAGGTTCTGGGACTGGCAACCAATACTCGCCTAGCTCGCCGAACAACGAGTGATTTGACACGGAATCTTATTATTAAATGAAGTCCAAAAAAAAAAAAATAAAGCCCCACGCGCAAAAAGGAGTCATGCTTTTGTTTGGAAATGGAAGAGACTGGAGGAGAATCGCATTTATAGAGAACGAAATCCCCTTTGCATTAGAAAAAGCAGCATATTGCAGTTGTTGGGGAGGGGCGAATTCGATGCAGAGAGATGAAGGCGTTGCAAAGCAAAAAAAGACGGGGACAAAATATTCTTTTTCCTTTTCCTAGTTTCGTGGGGGTTCTTGGCTGCTCCCCCCCATTAATTTTCAGTTTTTGTTTGTATGTACACTACGAGAGGGGAGAACATTCGATAGCGAAGCAGAGGAGGACACACGAACCAAAAAGAAAGAGTACACCCTTTTCAATCCTTTGCCCTTGTCTGGTTGACAGAAGAAGAAGGGACGATGCCAAGACTGAAGATGGAAACCATTCCGTCAAAAAAACAAATTGAAGCAAAAAAGAAAATGAACTTGGTTGATGGCTGCTGGGAGGGATCGTGCATTCATCGTGTATATGAGAGAGAACCAGATTGGAACCTGAACATCCTCTCTTGCTTTTGATGTTGTCTTTGCCATGATTTTATTTTACTTTGGACTTTTTTGAGAAGCGGCTATAGTTGGCAGATACATACGTCACTTGAATGAACCGCCGTCGTGTTTGACCTGCCACGTGAGCTCTGTGACTAGCCGACGTAGAAAGGGGGCGTTGTCTTGGAGACTTGGACACTTGGAGAATGGGCTTGGCGAGGCCCGAAATTGTGAGCTACGGGCTGGCGGTACTCAATGCATAGTAATAATGATGATGATGATGAGAGAGAGAGACAAGTGGATGTGGGAGACCTGAGACTGGACCGGGGCCAATGTAAGCCGGACAGCTACAGCGATCGCTTACACGCAGACCTGCAAGATGTTGGCAGGCAGCAGGCAGGAATCATTCGCATCAATCTATGGCTCTCGCTTGAAAAGAGCGTTTGTCATCAGCTCATGACGGCAGAGCAGCCCCGGCACTACGGACCCCCCCCCCCCCCCCCCCTCCTCAAAGTGGAACAAATGCGCTGCCAAGTTGCCAACGAGGCTCTGCTTTCAATACGGTCCGATTCTCCTCTGCGGCCCCCTGCTCCGGGCACAAACATCGGCAGACTACATGTCAGTCCCGAGAAGGCGCATATCGTTGGCAAGAAAGCCGTCTGCCAATTGGGCCCCTCTTGCTCACGAGTCGGCCTCGTAAGCGGGGGGGGGAACAGCGGAGTTGGGGCGTTGGCCGGCCCGTAGACCGGCGGCCAGGCTTTTTTTCTTTGCCCGGGCATTCAGGTCCCCCCCTTCATCTAACTGTGCAATCAAGAACAAAGTTCCGCCCAAACCGCCCAACCATGGTGAAGCACAATGCCGCCTAGCTCGTTTTCCAAACTGTCTTCTTTGTTCTTGGATCGGTGTGTGCTGGGATGGACAAGGGTTCTTTGTGCGACCTGAAAAAAAAAAAAAAAAAAAAGGGAACAGATTGTAAAGGTGTCACACGCTCTGCCATCACATGATGAGCTGCGGCTGTATGGCGGGCACGGGGGGGAAAAGGCGGGAGAAAGGGCCAAAGTCACAATGGGAAAATGGGACTTGGGGAAAAAAAGTCAATGGCAAAGTAAACGAGAGTGAACCAAGGGGGGGACACGGATGAGGCGTTCTTCTAGTTCAAGCCACTTGGTCGCAACGTAACGTGAAAGAAGCGAGCGGTTAATCAAAGTTGGCCACTGGCTTGTTTAGCCAATGTTGGTGAATGGAGCCAAGCTTTTTCATGTACATGCAGGTAGGTGTGAATAGCGAGCGGCGTTTTGGGCATAAAAAAGCAGCAAGCCTTGTCACTTGTAAGCCAAAAGGAGAAAAAGATTTTTTTTTCTTTTCAAAATGCATATAATGAGAGAAAAATGAAAGGAGGAAACAAGTTCTAGGCTCGGGCATGAGAAAAGGCGCGGAAGAAGAAAGTCGTCGGCAACTTTCCGCGTGTGCGCGCTTCTTTTCCCTTGCCCGAGCGTGGCCTGGCAGTAGTGGTACGGATATAGCCGGGATACTTTGCAACGACGATGACGATGACGCCCCAGAGCTGCGAACGGCGACTCCTGTAAAGAAATTGAAAGAAGAAAACAATGATGAAATTCCGCCTTGGCAGCTTTTTATTATTTCATTTTTATTTTTAGAAAAAAAAAAAAAAGACTCAAGTTTACCATACACGCCCCCCCCTCCGCTTGCCTTTTGGTGTTTGTGTGAGGCGTGTTAGTCGACGATGGGGGACACAGCACGCAAAAAAAGACTTGGCTCAATCCTCTCAACTAGCCAATCCGCAACAGAAGAGAGGTAAAACGCAACAAAAAGCCCTCTAATAATCTCGCAGAATACGGCACTTTATGCCTGCGGCCGTCCTTTTTTCCATTTTTTTTTTAATTGTTCGTTGGACGCACCGGACGACTCACAGTCTTTGATACACCCTAGCTAAAAACATAAACCCACTCGGTCGCATAACGGGCCTCAAGGCGCTGAGAAGAAAAAAAAACCCGCTCTGTGCTTCTTTCTTTCTGTCAGGTTGTACAAAACGGCGTGGCAAGTTTCCATTCCGCGTCACCGTACTAGTCGAGACAGAGAGGAGGGGGAGGGGGGAGGCCGGGCCGCCGCCGCCTTCCAATCTCTCATGTATATGCGGTTGTGCATATTCGATGCTTCCCCCCCGTCCCTTCCTCGTTGTGGCAACGAGTTCGCGCAAGGCACAAGGTCTCGGCGGTCCCGGCGCACCAGCCTTTGGGGGGGAAAGCAAACATGTCACACAACACATCGTAATGCCGTCGGCACTTGACCATGAACGGCCCCCAAGCGGCCGAGCTGACGTCGAGCTGGTCCAAGGGAAAAAAAAATGACCCTTCACGTCTGACATGGCAGCTCGACATCCCGCGGCGCACAACATCCAATAAGACAAACAACACGGCTCTTTACGCAAACTGCAAGCTTCGCAATTTGTATACATTTATGAAACATCACATAGGAAGCGCAAAAGTGGTGGAGAACGCAATGGATTTCTTATCAAAAGATTGTGTGTAAAATCCGTCCCCCACGGACTGACTGCTCAAATCATCAAGTGCTTAGTGCCAAAGCCACACTCCAGCTTGTGACTGCACATATCCTGTTCAGCGTGTCCCGTGTCCCCAATCCTATCAAGAATTGTTCAAAGTTCAGAGAAAGAAGAAAAGCAGAGAGTGAATAGTGAAAATTCCGCCGCATAGCGACGTAAAAAGGGCGCGAGAGCTTGCATAAAGCACACTCTCTTGCAGAGAAGAGCAGAGATATCAAAGTTGATGCCGCGAAACAAAGTGGGCAAACGAAAGAAGAGAATGAAACTTGTCAAGTAGCCGCTTATTGAGATACTCATGTTTGTTGCCGAATGGAGGCATGCTTGCCGCGAGGCTATCTACGCATGTGCTGCTTGTATTGTCGTTGTTAAGGACTGGGACCGGGGATTCGCAGCTGAAGAGACCTGTTAGTGCACCTTGTCCGGTCAAGTGCCAAATCGGCAATTTAGGGAGATACTCACAAAAGGGCAATTGATTCAGCAGTGCACACATCTTAAGAGCTTTTCGGGCACTGAGGGCGGCCGCAGTTGCCCTCCCACACCTGGGTGCCCTTGGGGATCACAGTAGGGCAGCCGCATGTAGGCTTCTGCTCAGTATCCTGAGAAGTGCATCCGCACAGAGTCCACTGCTGGGAGGTGACCCAAACGCACATTATGGCGGTATTGAGCTTGCGGTTTGACGGTGAGTGCGGTATATGGTGCTACCGAGATGAGGTAGCAGAAGAAAGTTGAGGATTGACGAAGCTTTGCCCGTCAACGTAGACTGGCTGTGTATGAGATTAGGGTTGAAAGTGTCTCTTGAAGAGGCAGAAAGGTGTCTTGTGCAGATTGCAAGCGAAGAGGAGTGAGTGAGGTTGGTGATGAAGGAATTCCAGAGGAGGAGGACGACAGCTCCTTAAATATTCGACGATCGAGGGATGAACTTTGCAATGAAGAGTATCTTGTACTTGCTCGCCATACTATGATGAAGTGTATCGAACCAACGCAACTACCTCGATGCAGCTTATACAGAAAACGGAAGTCGGGATGGAGGCGGGTAATTGATCCGACCACTCTCGTTTGCGACGAGTTTTTTCCACTTGTAGACCCCGGTCAGAAGGTGACGCCGTCGGAGAAGAAGCGTCAGTTGATTGCTTCTATTCTCAATGTTTGCAGTGTTGTTCAAGCTCAAGCTCAGCCAGGCGTAGGGCTGGGGTTGACGAATGAGATGGTGGGGGGGTGTACTTGCAGAGTACTCGAGATGTAGATTGGATACGATGTTAGTCGACTGGTCGGGCCGCGGGTTGGGTCGCCTTGGCAAGGATATGGGCAAATCATCTGCATAAAAGAGACATTGAGGTGCTGAATGGAGATATAAGAATCCAGATCAGGTAGAAGGGCGTCTTCGGCCTTGAGAGCCTGGCCGAGTTACTCACGTCAAAGTCGAGCCGCACCCAACACTGTGCACCCCAACTTCGTTGTGCACCCCGGCCGCTGTGGAGAGGAGGGGTGGCTACTATTCAGTCCTGGGAGTAGAGAAAGGCAAGTTGAGAAAAGCTAGGCAGACGCCCGAGAGAGGGGATAGTGAAAGCCAGGACAGGCGCGTGGGCCGCAGCGGACAGAGGACATGACGGCTCGATGGGACCAGATGAGCAGGGCCAACATCTCATGGCAGTCTCGACCAGGTCGTCTACCCTCGCGAACACACGCACACACGCATATGCCATTGCCTCCTCTACAGAAAGATACAGGCGCGAATTGTGGTTGGCAGTCGGCGCAGGATTGCGCATGAGAGGCGCCACGACGGAGCAGGTGCCAGGTGCACCAAGTGGAGAGACGGTGGGAGCGATTGAGCATCTAAGATTGACGGGCTTCGTCCCTCGTCCGTCAGGCTAAGGCTAGCCGCCCCGTATTCCGCCATGGGAGCGGCGGGGATCCAAGTGCTCTCTCTCTGGCAGCGACCCGCTACCACAGCAAAGCCGACAAATTGTCAAACTATTGACAAGTTTGCCTATTAGCTGCATGTAAGTGAGCGTGAATTGGAGTGCGCATACATGGAGCATGGCAAAAGGCAGGCAGCATTGGCCCCCACGGCAGATAAAATGATCCATGCATGTAGAGCTGTTTGACTTGAGCATGGCTGACGAGATGATCCCCGATGTTTCTGCGCAAATGTAGGAGGGGTGACCGGGCTGTAGCTATCGAACCAGTGGGCTGGGAACTGCGACAAAATAGGCAGCTCGAGCGCGTCATTGGCGATAAGCGTCCTAGCCGTTGCTGTGACGTTCATGGGCGGCAAGCGCCTGGAGAAGAGTTTTGAGTGGAAGAAGGGGATTGACTTTGGACCTTGGTGCTTGGCGGGGTGGAGTGAGGCGAGGCGTCGACTAACAACAGCGGGGAGCCAACTTGTGGCGTCAAGGATGCCAGACTAGAAGTTTTTCCGCTTGTCGTTTACGGTGTCGTTGGTAGCTTATGAGATGAATGAGGCAGATGCAAAAGCCCGAGACAATTTCGTGTTCGCGAGCTTGGAGCAACAGTGTTCTGAGTGGTAGTCGGCGTTTGTGTCAGGCAAAGTGCGACAGCCACTCGCGAGCCTGAGAAGCACTGGACTCGGAGCTGGATTCTGAGCTAGGACTTAATCATCTACCAGTTAAAACTCAGGATTAGCAGGGTCGAAGGGTGATGTAATCTACTAGATGCATGGTGGACAAAGACGGTGCCTGCGTGCTTACTGGCGTGCGCATTGCCGATGTGGTGCTTGCTCAGGGACGACTAACACGAAGGGAACGCACATGACCGCGCACACCATCTCATCGAATACGGCTAGATTGCTCGAGGTGCAGCATGGCTAGAACGATTTCTTGGATGAAGATATAGAGGCAACGGGATGTGGGCTGATTGATGCAAGCCTCTTGAGGAGTAGAGCAGACAGAAGAGATGGTCAAGATTGACGGGCCGGCAGCTGGCAGCTGGCAGTCGGTACCTTAGCTTGCAATAGGCAGCTGGCAATTGGCAGCTTGGCTCGGTACCTACCCCATGCTTCGCCTTATGCACCTCGTCGGCAGCCGGCGGCTGGTCACAGGCGCATGCAAGTCTGTCACATCTCTCCATCAGATAGGTAGCAAGATAGGTAATTTGCCTGTATAGGTGTTGCTATTTTCGTTTGTTTTGTTATATTTCCTCTAACCTGTGTTTTACCTAATTTCCAATCGCCCGTTCTTTCCAGTTGACTACACACTGTAGCGCAGCCCCAGGACATTGTGTTAAGCGAACCAGTGGTCCACTAACTAGGTGGTTAGCATCTCGCCTGAGGCACCCACGGAATCCACTATGATTAATGGAACGTTTGCTGTGTTGCTCCGATGGCCTTCATCCCTAGCTCTCCTGCCTTGCCAAATCGCTCATCTTTTGCCGTTGTTGCATCGAGCTTGCTATTGCGAAAATTCCAGAATCGTCCGAACTGATTAAAAATATCCACTAAATATCTATACCTCTGCAAACTTCGACATAGCTTGCCCTGCCGCAGCAATCGGCCTCGCCCAACCATTACCTCGCAAGCAACGACCTCATCGCGCCACCGTCACACAATAGCCAAATTTTCTGGCCCCCGAAAGGCGTCAATTGCATCGTCTACTTCGATTCAGTGCTCGTAAATCCTTTCTCGACTTTGTCTTGCATCTTTCCGCATAAACGGGGGCCACCGCGGCCCTGTCGTGGCCTGCAGTACAGTCGGGCCAATCATTGGCCTAGCAACCTCGTTCCCGCGCAACTTCACTTGAACAGATTCGCCGGACATCCGGGGTACCGACATGACTATCCGTCTTGCCCGACCTCCGGAAAAGCTTCTTGAACCACCATCATTGGGTGTCCGAGGCAGCTCATCACTCGCCCCATTAAGCTCACGATCGTCACGTTGACGCGCTTATGCGACCCAACATGCGGCCATGATGCATGGCGACCGGCACTGCATAACTTGCCGCGCAACCAAGAGTTTTGTTGGCACCACATTTCCGTTTGCCATATTCCGTATCATACTACCGGCGGCAACGGCGGCGGCGCCTAGTGAGCCAGCCATGCTTCATCCGAGCTGCTCGGCTCGTCAATTCACTACGAGACTATTTTGCCGCCGCTCGTGTAATCTACGGCCCAACACGGCCGCCCTTGCACATTCCTGCAAAGTCAAGTGACTACCCGACCTGAATCGCGCATTCCACGTTCTCGCATGCTTGGCACTGTATACAAGCGACTTCTCATAGCGACTTTCCATGGGACAAAGTTGCATTCTATTGATAATATCAGATTATCTCCGCCCTCGGTATTGCACACAAATTCATTCCTACGACCTTCGATACTCTCTCGACCCGCAAGAGAACATCGACAAATACTCAAATTGGATCCTCCAGAGCAGAACAGCTGATGCACTCTGCTACCTCGTCAACCTTATATGAGCCCTGCATATGTAAGCTTTCATATTGCCGCTGTATGAGCCGGCGTCGGGGTCGTATTTCCCCGCTTGATTCATCTGCGACGTTGCTTTGGTGTCGAATAATGGTACATAGCTACATCCATGACCGGGCCAAACGCGAGCAACTAGCCAAACTGAGGTTGGTAGCGTTGCGCATTGTGATGAACCACGTCTACGAGCCTGCTAACCAATCATGCTTCTGCGTAAGCGCCCAAATTGCTGGCTTCGGCAACCCCCCCACACCGGCCCTATAGGGCTCAGCTTCTTTACTGGGGTACAATATGGACTGCCCAGACCAATTGAAGCCAACGCTGCTCTTGTCTGCTGGCGGTTGAACAGATTGAGACCTGCATCGGTCAATTGAAGATATAGTCGCTGGTGACTGCATGAGCGAGAAACAAGCCGGCTGCCACCCCGCGGGCGGCCGAATGCCGGCACATACATCTTGTCGGTCTGGGACGTACACACAACTATCAAGAACGATGTGAGCCGCGTTTTGAGGAGGTAACATGGGAGGAATAACGGTGTGGAGGCGCGCCATCTGCATCTCTGCAAGCTCAATCACCAACATTGCTACGATTGTGGACCGACGAAGGCCGCTGCTCGGCTTTTCTTCCGCTGAAAGTCGCATGTGTTAGCCTGAATGCAGAGGACATAAGTGCCACGTTATATGCAATGTCTAATGTTAGGTGCGATGGGCCAGCTCGTGATGCCTTGCTGTTCGGCCCAGGCTTGACAAATACAACGCTGATCCGTCCGCCTCGATAAAGCTCATGCCAAGACCGACGGCTGAACATACCTTCTGCATGTGGAAACCTACGAGATATGGCCCCAAAAGGAGCGTAATATTGAGACACGGCTGTTGTACTGATACCAGCGACTCGATGTTGTCGACGTTGGCCCGTGATGGGGCCGGGCTGCTCGTTGTGGCTTCTGGCCCTTGTTAGATGGATTGTCAATAGGTAATTCTAGGGACTACCCAGCGACGCGCACTTGCTCATCCGAAGCTGCGTTCCAGAAGCTTTGCACAGTGACCGGTAACATGGCACGCTGACGTTGAAGAAGCGCAATATAGAATCGAAGCACATGGTGCAAATCGTGAGTTGTGGGTTTGAAGTGTTATGCATTAATCAAGGTTGCTCTAACAAAGTTTTAGTTAATATGAACATCAAATGACCGGCCTTGTCGAAGTCTATGCAGCCTACAGCTCAACGATGCGCCCGCACCAATGGTGACTGGCTGGAGAATATTGAAAGAGCTGTTCAGCCATGCCAGCCCTCGCCATTGTTCCTAACGCGGGGTAAGCTACACGACCGGAGTCAACTGAGGAAGTCTCCACGATACTGGTTGCACCAGCAGCCGCCGTGGCCGGCTCGTATCACTGGCGACTAGACTTGTAGCAGCAAGACGCAAAAGAAGCTTGAATCAAGATCATGGAAAATCGACCCGCACGCAGTACGATACGCTTTGGCTCAGCACAGCACCTGCACATGCTGGTGGCGCTCCGGTAAACTCTACGCGTGTAACCGATGTGCCTATATGTGCTTCTATTATGACGTTTTTCGACCGCAAGTGGAGTAGAGTTTGTGGAGAGGCGAATCGGTACTCGGGCACCAAGCGTTACATCAAGCAAGCATGAAGCGTTTCCACCCGAAATCTCAAAAACGCCCATCTGCAGCGCCCAGGCGCTATTTTTTCCGTTTGGTTCCGGCGCGGTGCACGATGCTATTGGACGAGCGGCTTACACGTCACGAACGGATGGGAGAAAATTGCAAAGGGCAAGCGGGGAGAAAATTGGGCGCGCACTGCCTGAACCAATGGCTGTCGTTACAACACACGTGGATAATCGGCAGTTTGCTCCTTTGTTTTTGGCATGTGTCGGCACAGGGCGCTGCTTGAGCCGTCGCCGCCCGCGATTGGCGCAAGATGGCGAGCTTGTGAACCGTGAGAATGGCCACGCCATGCAACAGCCACGAGTGAGAAATGACTATTCACCGTACACAGAGCGTGTGGCAGTTTCCACAAGAGTGAGGGGGTGTCTTTGGCTCGTCGAAACCCCAGGATTAGCGTCCAAATGCACGCGCTGTGTACCGGGACGTACTTTTTGGTCAGCATGTCGGCCCTGTCTACACGGGTGGCACGGCCCTTGCTAATCCCATGTCGTAGCTGACGCCACTGAGAGCACCCAGACTAATCTGACTATGGATTACTCCATGGTTTCAGAGATATGTGGGTGTGAAAGAGAACCTTGTGTGACTGAAGAAGGAGTATAAAAGGACGTGCATGGCCCCGATTTTGTTCTACGGCCATTCCATCTTTTGCAAACCCAAGCCTTGACAAATTCTTGTCGAGATTCCTAGATTTCTGCTTGATTTGTGATAGCCAGTTCCCTCATTTCCATTCATATACGCGGATACATCTACAGTGTTGTGCCACGATATCCACGCCGCAGTTCCGCCTCCGTCTTGCACATTCACACACCGCTATACCATCAAACTCTCAAACATTTTTTCACTCACGCAAGAAAACATGTCTTCTTCCATCCAGAACCAGTTCCTCATCCTCTCGCCCGAGATTCGCCCTGCAAAGGCCCAGCCTGCCGCCGCCGCGGCGCCACAATTCCTCTCCCTCGCCCCGGACGTGTCGGCCTCGCACCCGCGCGCCCAACGCACCCGCGCCGACAGCGACGCCTCGTCCTCGGCCGCCAGCGCTGACAGCCCGACCCTCGCGGCCGTCGACGCGGCCGTGCCCGTCTCCAACACGCGCGTGCTCAAGCTCAGCCCTGTGCACTGGGGCGCCCACGTCGAGGACCACCAGGGCGACTACCACGACCTGGTCCGGTCTGCGTAGATGTGAAAGGGAAGGGAAGGAAAAGCGACGTTAATGGCACGGTTTTGCAAATGTCAAACACATGGGGTTGCTGGGGAGGGGGAAAAACTCTATTACAAGCTTATCACTGGCTTCAAATCCGGTTTGCGTATCCATGAAATGTGTCTGAGACAACATCTCAGGTGGCGGAAACACACGACGCGCGTGCGGGCAGCAGGGGTGTCGTGAGCCGGGAGGCGAAAGTGGAAATAAGTTGAATCTGCATATGAAGCACGTTTTGAATCTTTGCTTTTTATTTTGCTTTTGTTGCCTCTTTTGTTCTTGGCATGTTTTACGAAATTCTTTTTTCTTACGACAGCACTTGATATTGCATCACACCAGAGAGAGATGACCTGGCACAACTTAATCCAGAGACAGAATGATGACACAACTCTGAATGAAACTGGAAACAAAGACTGACTAAAATAAACTTGTCGATGAAACTTATGTGCATACTAAATGACTCGTATCCATCCGATGAAAATTCTCCTCAACATTAATGCCCCCTCTTTCTAAATACTGCAACATCAGTCACACCGCAGCGGCGTGCAGGGTCGTAACCGAATCCACGGGGGCGGGTTTACAAAAGATACTGGACCTTGACAGAACCATCCCTGCCGTGCTTATCTCTGTGTTCAGTTTCTGGCAGATGCCTCACACCTTGCAACGCGTTTCTTGGCGTCATCCATTCCTATCGACGACATGGGCGGTGTGGAAACGTGCGAGGACGACTTGTCACGTCGTGCTGCGAGAGGGGAAAGAGGGGACGGGGTTGGTCTGCACAAAAAAAAAAAATCAGGGAAGACGTTCGCCCATTGTCATCGCCGACTATCCCGGAATTTGTGCCCTGACCACCCTCCTGAAGTTAGATCGCCAAGTGATAGATGGCAGATTCCGCCCACTGAAGCGGTAGCGCCTGGGACCGACCCTTCCGGCTTTAGTCAGATTCTGTTGCCAAGTCCCCTGCATTGCGCAAGTGGCATGACCCAGTAATAAGATGGCGTGCAATGCTTAAATACAGCTCGTGGCAAATGGACACTTGCGTATTGGGCTGTCCGAGTCCAGAAAAAGGGTGTCACTGTGTCACATCGAGCGTAATAAACGTGCGTCCGCTTACCTGGCAAACCTGGCTTGAGCGCAGATCTGACGAGATTAGTGTCGTCGGATAGGTACTACCCCTGTCACAGATAGCGTAAGCTTCTTTTTGTCTCGTTTAAGTTTGCTTCTGCCAACTCAACGTTTTGCTTAATTTGTCAACGTGGTTGGGAAGTTCTTTTCAGTTTGCCATGACAGATTGCTCAACTCCACACAGTCGACTATTCTAGGTCTTGCCGGAATGATAGACCGAGATGAGCAACTGAGCACAACCACACTTGGCAGGCCGGGATTCGTATGGTCTTGTTTCACGGATAAGCCATTCGTACAACCACCTTGTCTGAGTGTGGTATTTTCCAAACCAGTTGGCTGCCTCCTGAAGAAGCCCGCGAAACATGGCCGGATGACGTAGATGAGTATTGCAACACTCGCCCGGCTGCATCTTCAGGCCCGGCTGGGACGAGGCTCGGCTTCCGACCTATGAGCCGCCGTGCTGACTCCTTCGGGATCCAGAACCTCTCGAACAATAGCTTGCCAGTCAACTCGGGCAACAGCAGGGCATTCTGTCCCCCGCGTGTCCAAATACAAACCCTTGTCATGGTACTTGCACCAAGCGGGCGGGTGTCCTCTTGTCAGAAAGAGTCGCGATGACTCGAGATCGGGATCTGCCAACACCTGAAGGAAACCCCTCAGCGGTGGCTTTGTGAATATGACTGCATCTCTGGATGAGAACGACGTCGAAGGACGGGAGTTTCTCACTGCAATATAGCCGCTCCTGGGATTCGATCCAGGCAATCGATACAACAGTGTGATGCTCAAAGATGCAAGATGCCCGGTGAGGATCATATCAGAGAGCACCGGGGTGACAACCTGGTCGATCCATCCACGGTGACGTCCCACCTCGAGCACAAAATTGCGTATTCTCCGCCGCGCCGAGGACGTCACAAACAGCTGCAGCTTGCCCATCCCCCGCCTCTCCTCTGCAGCCAAAGAGCCCGGCACATCAATTGAATAATCCTCAAACAACCCAGGCTGCGTGCGCGCTCCGCGCCCCGGCGCATCGCTGTGAGAGTACGTCTGCAGCATCTTGGCCTGGAGCGCGCCGTGCTTGCCGGGCACAATGGACAGCTTGAACGTGTTGAGGTTGTACAGCATCGGACAAGCAATGGCGTGCAGGTGCGGATGCACGAGGAGAAGCGACCTCGCCACCTCTAGTTGGTCGCCAAGCTCGCCGTGATCTGGGCAGGGACAGAGCTCAATGACCGAGTCGAACTTGACCAGCGGAGTCAAAATGAGCGCGAGAACATCGACGGGCAGGTCGAGCAGGTTCGTGATTTGACCGCTGGCCATGACTGACCGTGGTGCGGCCCTCGTCAGTGGGCAGGCCGAGAGCTTATGCAAGAAGATGAAGTCCGGTCGTCATTTCAACGAACAAGACACGAGGCTGCTGCAAAATAGAAGCCTTGTGTTCTGACCGCACAACGCATTGAGCAAGCGCGTCCTATTGTCGCATGTGGTTGATGAAGAAGCAGATGAAGAAGCAGAGTACAGTGTTGTCGCGGCGGGGTTTAGAGCCACTGGTACCTACGTGCCTAACACCAGGCGCACTGCCCGGTCTCTTCCCCAAAAAACCTAGTGCCGTCCAAATCATCACGTAGCAACATCTTCCATAATTGAAATTGAACAAGTAAAAAATCGTATTTTGGCCATTCTACCGAGTCTAATCATAATTCACAAGTCACATTTCGGTCTAGTGCTCGTTGTCAGGCCCGCTCGCTCAAGCACTTTGGGCTTTCGGTTCTTTCAAACGCAGCAGAGACACTCTGTCCTTGCTTGCTTCCTATGCTCCCGGGTCAAACTTACTTCGCCCACCCTCTGTTGAACTTTTTCGTTATATAAAATCGACATTTTGGTAACCGACATCAAGACGTGGCATAAGAACCATCCCAAGATTTTCCTTGAACACCTGGTCCAATTCAGCGCTTCATACAAAAAACAGCCCTGCTTCTCCCGTCATTCATTAAACCATAATCAGTAGCTTATCAAAATGTGCTACCAACAGGCTGAGCTGGGTAAAAACATTTATCGGGAGGTCATGGCCTTGGTGACAAGGCGCTTAAGGGTGAGCTCCTGCTTCTTGAGTTCGTCAGCAGACGAGTCGTTGAGCTCGAGAGCGGCCATGGCATCGCTGATGGCACCCTCAATCTTCTCCTTCTGGCCACGCTTCATCTTGAGGGACAAAGTCTGGTCAGAGACAATCTCCTCAACACGGCCAATGTAGGACTCGAGCTGCTGCTTGGCCTCGAAGCGCTTGCTGAAAGCCTCGTCGTTGCTCTTGAAAGCCTCGGCATCGCTGACCATCTTCTCAATCTCGGCGGTGGAGAGCTTGCCGACAGAGTTGCTGATGGTGATGTTGGCGCTGCGGCCAGAGGTCTTCTCAGTGGCAGTGACCTTGAGGATACCGTTGACGTCGACCTCGAAGACACACTCGAGGGCAGCCTCACCGGCGCGCATGGGAGGAATAGGAGCGAGGGTAAATTCACCCAGAGAGGTGTTGTCCTCGCAGTTGACACGCTCACCCTACAGAATCAGTTAGCCGGAGCAACTCAAACACAACGCAGAAAACAGAAGGGCTTACCTGGTAAACGGGGAACTGGACAGTCTGCTGGTTGTCGGCAACAGTAGTGAAGGTTCTGTGACAAGCATGTTAGCAATTTGGTTCTTGCATGTACATTTGAAATGAGTATTCCTTACCTCTTCTTCAAGCACGGGCAGGTGGAACCACGAGGAACGACGGGAGCGAAGATGTTGCCCTCCATGGCGACACCGAGAGACAGAGGAACGACATCGAGAAGCAGAAGGTCGGAAGCTTCGCTGTCCTGAGCCTTTCCGGTCAAGATGGCGGCCTGAACGGCAGCACCGTAAGCGACGGCCTCGTCGGGGTTGATGCTCTTCTCGAGCTTCTTGCCACCGAAGAACTCAGAGAGAAGCTTCTGGATCTTGGGAATACGGGTGGAGCCACCGACCAGGACGATCTCATCGACCTTGGACTTGTCCATACCGGCGTCCTTGAGGACCTGACCGACGGGCTCAATGGTGCCAGCGAAAGCCTTGGCGTTGAGCTCCTCGAAACGGGCACGGGTAATAGTGGTGGTGAAGTCGGCACCGTCGAAGAGAGAGTCAATCTCGATGGTGGCCTGGGCACCGGAAGACAGAGTACGCTTGGCACGCTCGCAAGCAGTGCGGAGACGGCGGAGAGCACGGGGGTCGTTGCTCAGGTCCTTCTTAGACTTGCGCTGGAAGTCCTTTTTGCAGTGCTCAAGAAGGTTGGTGTCGAAATCCTGACCACCAAGATGGGTGTCACCAGCGGTAGCCTTGACGGTGAAGACACCGCCCTGGATGTTCAGAAGAGAAACATCGAAAGTACCACCACCGAGATCGTAGATGAGAACGTTGCGCTCCTTGTCAGACTTGCCAGCACCGAGACCATAGGCAATGGCGGCGGCGGTAGGCTCGTTGATGATACGGAGGACGTTCAGGCCAGCAATGGCACCGGCGTCCTTGGTAGCCTGACGCTGGTTGTCGTTGAAGTAGGCGGGGACAGTGATGACAGCCTTCTCAACCTTCTTACCAAGCTTGGTCTCGGCAATCTCCTTCATCTGTAGCGGGCGTTAGCTGGTTGCGTGCGCAAAAGCCGAGGTTACTAGGCAACGTACCTTGAGGAGGACCATGGAGGAGATCTCCTGGGCGGAGAAGGACTTCTTCTCGCCGAGATAGTCGACCTCGATCTTGGGCTGACCATCATCATCAAGGACCTTGAAGGGCCAAGACTCGATGTCCTTCTTGACGGTAGGGTCATCGAAGCGGCGACCAATCAGACGCCTGAAAAAGAGATATTAGCAAACTGCATGTTTGGGAATACAAGCCGAGGCATCACAAACTCACTTGGCATCGAAGACGGTGTTGCGGGGGTTCATGGCAGCATTGTTCTTGGCAGCCTCACCGATCAGACGCTCCTTGTCGGTGAAAGAGACGAAAGAAGGGGTGGTGAAGGAACCCTGCTCGTTGGCAATGATTTCGACATTGCTACCCTCGTAGATGGCAACGCAGGAGTAGGTGGTACCTGTTAGGAGAAGCGAGATTAGTATCAAATACTGTTATGACATATTTGCTTGTGCTCGTCTCTTCATTTGCCGTGACGGCGGCGTGTGGAAAAAAAAAAACTACACTGCTCAGGCGGCGCAGATTTTTTGCGCTTCCAATTGGCAGCCACAACGCACAACGCACAAAGCAGCAGCAGCAATTTTGCAAGGGAGAGAGGGGGGACAGGAGTGTATGCGTACCCAGATCGATACCAACGGCACCGTCGTAAAGTTCGTCCGCCATTTTGATTAAGGTGTTTGATATGCCCGTCTGTGATGTCTTGAGAGGGATGGAGGATGCAAAAGGAAGAGGAGCCCAGAGAAGAGGGACGTGGGGTTACGGTGAAAGAAATTCAGCAGCCCACCACCAAAATTTTTGTGCTGGCCTGAGAATAAATTTCGGGGCTCTTTTTTTTTTCTTGCTGCTGTACGGCAAAGGCGAGGAAAAAGAGCGGGACCTTTGAGATAGTTGACCAGTTGGCCAGCAACAAAGATAAGCTAGTTCATTCTTAGAATAGCGCTTTCGCCTGAGTTTTCTGCTGCGCACATGTATCTTATCGATTAATCTTTTCCAGCTTATCAGTGCCTAAGCTTGGCAAATAAGTGCTGCGTCTTGTCTGTTGGAAGCAATCTCGGTTACAATTGCGTGCCATCTCATCACGGCAGGCACCTGCGCAAATTCTCTATGCCTTATTCGCCTTGAGACCCAGCGCCTTGGCCTCGTCAGCAACCGTCGCTGCAATGGTAGACTTGAGGTCTGCGCCCTTTGCCTTCCATCCGAGGTACTTTTCAGCACGCTGCGGGATCCCCTTGGAGTTTCTGCCAAAGCCGCGTGCAGTAGCACCCGCAATACTCTCAGCCTCCTTCATAGTGAGAGTCTTGGCCGTGGCCCCAGACTGGTATCCCTGCTCGGCAGCTTCGTCCAGAATCCACTGCGACACGTCCGACCATCGATGCACTCCGTTGGACGCAAAAAAGTACCCATGGCGGCCAAAGATCTCGGGGTTCTGGCTCTTCTTTGGATCCTGAGTGGCGTCTAAAAGCTTTCCGAACAAGTTCGCCAGATCGTCAATGTGTACATTGTCCCACTCTGTCTCGCCTTTGCCAACCACCGGTGCGTAGCCTTCCTTGAGCGTGGTCCTGACCAGCTTGGGCACCTGGGCGCTCCGCGTGTTGACTGGTCCGGAGCCCTTGCCATAGATTGTAGGTGGACAAATGATGGCAACCTTGACGGCATCGGATACGGTCTCTTGGACCAGAATGTCAACGTTTCGATGAGGGGCGTAGTCCGGCAGAGTCACTAAACGCTCCACATCGTCAATGTCGCGATAGGTCTGTTCTGGCAGTGGTGGCTCGCCTTCGCGGCCCTGCTTTTGGTCGTACCAGGTCAGAATCAAGGTACCACAGAGATGAATCCAGTAGCCAGGCTTCTCTGGTGTGTGGCCGCGTTCTAGGCCCATGGCAATGGCCGTTGCCCCTGGAACATTGTCTGCAGAGTCGGCAGTGTCTGTTGCCATCAGTTATGAACAGTTCACGAGGTGTGAAACGTACGGATTACAACATCAGTCTTAGCAACCGCATCCAGTAAAGTCTCAGAGTCCTCCAGCGAGCCATAGACGAAGTCAACCTTAGGGTACTTAGCCTTGATTGGCTTGGCACGCTCTTCGTTCCGCACGTAGACGCTATAAGCATAATCGGGATGAGCTTTGTAGATATAATCAAGCACAGTGCCACCAATGTAGCCTGTCGAGTGCCAAACGTTAGAATATTGCCTGCCTGCAGCATTGAAAGCCTGGAGCGTCATAGCCCCGCCATACCTGTGGCTCCAGTTCTAGAGGCATTGTTAATCGGCTGCGGGCGAAATTGGGCACATGATTTATGCTCTCTTACAAAAACACTTTGACGGACATGATGGCTGCGGCCAACACAGATGGAAATTAATTCTGATAAGATGATGGATGCTTGCAAAGTGATGATATTTGGATGACAGGCTTCAGACAAGATCTTGGAGTTTAAAGTCGTCATAGTGAAGTGGAGGGAGCTAAACAGCTAGCTATCTTACTTCTATATACAGTGGGGAGACAAAAGTTCCGTACGGTCGCCCTTAACATGTGTAGATTCGTGGTTTTCGCCTGACATTACTAGATAAAGATTGATAATTCGATTTTACAAATTTTCTATGTATCTTCTTTGAAGAAGAAAAGAATATTAGAAATCCAAAAGACTTGAAATACTTTCGGTCCTGTGACCTGGCAGTTCTTCAACGGTCTGAGAAATGCGACGACGGGACAAGCAAGAACGCAAGCTGGATCTCGCCGGCTCTGGGGTTTTCCCATAAGATAATCTGTATGAATTATTACAATTATATATAAAACTATAATTACCTTAGCCCGTCAGGATAAATCTGACAGGCTTGACCAAGTACACTCTTGATACTTCAAATCAATCCAAGCAAACCAGTTCAGGCAAATAATCTAAGCAGATAAATACCGGTCTCTTCAAAGTCATGTCAAAATATAAGCCCTTCGATGATCCAATGGGCAAAGCATGTGAGCCTGCAACACAAGCTCCGGTACGCCAAGCACTCCTGTCAGTCTCGTGATCCATGTCCATTTCTTAGGAAGCCTCGCCGATTGAGATGCCGTGAAACTTGCCAAACTGAATCCATTTGTTCTTCAGGAACGGCCAGCCCAGCACAAAATCGGGGTAATGTTTCTCCTCATTCTGCACGATGGCACCAAGGCACCACTCCTTTTTACTTTTCGGGTCTGCTCTCGTTTTCTGGAGGACAAGGCTCTCACCTGAGATATTATATTTCCTGAAGCCCCAATATTTTTTCTCCCCATCCAACAGCTCATTGCCGACCCGGGTTGTGGTGTTTGTGAATTCTATCACCAAGTCGGGCAGCTTCTTTTTGCTTTTGCAAGGAACCTCCCAACCGCGGTGGCCGGTTGGCAGCTTGATCTCCCGCGTGGGGCGGCCAATAGTGCGGTAGTAGTCCTCTGCTATAGACTGGGGTACCAAGATGTAAGAACTGGTAGAATCCATGCCGGCATGAAAGAGCTTCTTCCGTATTTTACTAGAGCCAAAGGCGTACCCCGTCATGTTAAGCACGTGGTAAGAGTTTTGGTTTCCATCCGGAATTTTGTCGTTATTGTAGTAAACGGCTCGAAAGAGATCACCAGTATGCCGGGAGTCGTCATGCATGTTCCAATCCATGTGGCCTACACTTATTAGCTCTTGAATCATCTTTGAAAAAGATTGTACATACCTCCAGACTCCTTGAAGGCGATGGAGAATCGCCAAGAGTGCCCGAGGTGCTCCTGCATATTGGTCATTATACTCTCGGGAAGGTGTGCGCCGCGGTCGCTTTTGTAGCCCAAACCAAGGACACCGACAAAGTTATTCTCGGATACAAAGCGCGGATGGATCTTCTTGGCAACACCAAATTGCTGGTACCAGTATCCGAAGGCCTGAGAGCCCTCGCCGATGGACATCCGGTCGCGGTAGACTGTGCCCTGAACGGCACGCTTCTCCGGGTACCACAGATCAAAGTTCTTGAAGCCCTTCTTGCGCTTCACGTGCTCGCTGCTGTTGCTGGGGACCCAAACCTTTCTGTCCGCGACAGGCCATCCGCCCTCCGTGACGGGATCCGGACCCAAGACCCAGGTGGTGGCCATGCCAATGTGGACGTCGAGCTCCAGAAATTCAGATGGATCGCCGAATTGTACGGGGACAGTGAATCGATGGCCAAAGGGGGATTTATGGAATCGGAGAGCAAAGGTTCCATTCTGCTTGAAGTTTGGATCCCCATCGATCAGGTCGGAGCGCTTGTCAATGTCAATACCAACATCATCGGCAAACTCTTCACCGCGGCCGGGAGAGGCAGGGTTGACGGCAAAGACAGAGCTGATAGTCGTGACTATACCGATGAGCGCGGTACTACGCATCTTGAAATGGTAATCGGGAGAATGACCTGGTTCATAATCAGTATATCTTTCCGTACGTGAAGGCGAGCAGGAACATACAATTTTCAGCACCGAGGGGATGTGTGGTGAAGACCAAGCTGTGCCAGAATATGGAGACCTGAGCAGCTTTTAAAGATGGTCTGTTCGGTCATAAAAATATGTCATGTGTCATTTGTTTATTAGTCGCTTACGCGTGCTGGCGTAGGGTTACTGCAAAGTTTATGAAGACGAACGGTTTTTTTTTTTGGCGACGCCAGCAATGACGGTGCAACTTTTCGCTTCAAGCTGAAAACCTTGTTTCTAAAACTCGAGGATATAAAGTCGTTGGTTGCCGGATTTCGTTTATCAGGTTTGAGCACCCGTCTCACGAAAGCTGTCTGATCATCGAATTCGAGGGTCATCGTCACAGCCCTAGAAAATTCCAGGTAAATTTCACCCGCAGCGGCAGCGATGGAGCGAATCTGAGTGATCAGGTCCATTGTATCAGTGGTAGAGACTTGGAAAATTGATGGTTGTGACTAAGGTACATACGAGAACTGTTGGGCCTTCATACGGCGAGATGGCTAACAATGTAGGCGAAGCTACTGTTAAACTTTGTTTACCAAAGAAAGACACTTACAGTTTGCAGCTGCCTCTATCCAGCCAATCAATTGGTTACTTGCCTGATGATTCTTATCTATGGACAAAACTGGCCTCAGAAAGTTGTTGGGGAGGCGCACCTGTGAGCAGTTATGGCTTCCTCGCCTGGGCGCCGGCAAATTAGCCAAACTTCTTTTTCCATTGCAGAAAGTCACCGAATCTTTTGCTGCCGGCCGGCGGCTCTGGCTTTGGCGGCGCCTAATTAACTGGATTCGTTACGGATGGTGGTGGGCGAGATCGGCGGCGTCGTCGGCGGCGGCTGTTGTTGCTTGTCCAATGAAGCTCTGCTACAGTAACTCCCGATACGTTTCACGTGTTGCCCTCTCGCATCCATCTCGATACCACAGTAAACTCACCGAGTTCATGCGCGAGGCGGCAAAGTAACAGGCTCGGACGTAGAAGCGGTCCCCGGAAACAGTAACTGCAGTTCCGATTCGGCGATACCTAATAACTACCCCGCCCACTCCTTCTCAAACAGTCGGTTGGCAGGAACCAGGTACCTATAAAATGCCTGCTCACCCTCTCTCGAAGCTATGACCAACTTGTAACTTTTTTATCACCGCTCTTCCATTCACCTCTCTTCCATCATCGCAAAATCAGCCCATCTGCCAAAGACTGCCATCCATTCTATCCAAACGTCTCATCATGCCTGACGGCTACACTGTCAAGAGCTCCGGCACTAACAGCCAGGTAATACTGCCGTCGATGAAGCGCTAAGGACATCGCGACAGCTAACTTTGTACTAATCTCTAGGGCAACCACTACTGCTCTCGCGATTACGGCTCAAGCGCCGCTAATTCCAACTCGTATCACTACTCCAATAGGTGAGGCGTGGCCCCGCCCTTAAACATGGGCAATCATAACTACGGAGTACTATCCGACACTAACGCGATCGCAATAGAGATGGTTCCTACTACTACTCCAACCCTAATGGGAGCACGTACCACAATGATGGTCAGGGAAACGCCACTTACACCCCTTCTGGCTCAAGCTCCACCTCTGGCAGCAAGAAGTAATCACTAAATAAATGCCCGGCATGCTTATAGTTCGGCAGTCGCTTGATCCGCCTACCTTGTGTTGGCATGGCTCAATGCACAAGTGCCACGAGTGCTCAACATATTTATCTCATTTGCTTGTTTCAGCAGAGTAACGCAACAATGCCATCTGTTTTCTCAAATGCCTCTTCTACTCTACATACTGGAGCTCAACATAATCGTCGCTGACCTCATCGCCAACCGTAACCTCTGCACCATATACCTTAGTACCAATGCCTCCAGTGATACCATAAGCGCCAAAGATGGCAGCACGAATACCAAACTTTCCCTCCCTACCCCACGCCCAGTCCGACACCGTCATGTTTCTTGTGAAGGGCGCAGCAGGCATGGTCCCGTCTAGATGCGCTCGCATTAGCCTAGGCAGAGCAGTCGAGGCCAAGACTCGTTCTCACGTACCCTGCAGATAAATGGACGATATCGGTGAGCCAATCACGATCTTGGGGTCCTGGGGTCTCGTTCCAAGTCCGAACGTGATGCTGGTCTGGTAGGTAGTCGACTGGTCAATGTTGTTGACGAGCTTCACCGGAATCGTCTTGCCCACGGCAATCGTCTGCGGAACCTGAATGGAGACAATGGAAGCGGTGGCGCTCGAGGCCAGGGCAGAGGCAGCAACAGCGAAAGAGAACTTCATGTCGGCGGAATAGACAGCTGAATCTACAGGAAATGTTTTCTTCTCAATGAAAATAAGTGAGGAATTTTCGTCACCGGGCTGTGGCTCTCTTTTTATAATAGATGCAGATGCACGCTGGGTTGGATTGCATGAGGTTGTCGACTGGGCCTGTCAGCACATGAACTCGTTTAGACCTACCGCGGCGATTCAACAAATGCGGGTCAAGGTATACCTGAATCTGGGGACAATAAATCAAACACCTGTGGAATGATGCATTGCTCCAATATTGGTGCTGTACTTGGAAGGTCCCTTTCAATAGAGTGGCCCCTAGCATCGGGAATCTCCTCGTTTGGCAACGCCGGCAATCGGGAGCCACATTAACCACAATAACTAGTGGTTCAGCCTCAGCTGGGCGAACCATCGAGGAAAGAATTGATACAAAGTGTTATTCTGCGTTACATGAATTTCCGCTAAACAATCAAATCATGCCCGGAACCGCTGCCTGGTGTCAGATGCTACACAAGATTCTACAAAATTCTCGCCATCCACAATCGATTTCTCAAAACAAATTCAAGCACAGTCTACCGTCCAACGGAAAAGTAAACTGACAAAACAATCACTAAACACATGTATGCAGCGAGCTCCGCAAGCAGCACTCGCCTCAACCTGGTTCTCTGCCCGAGGGTAAAGTGTGCCATCTCGCCGTGCGTGCACCAACTTATAGTCGAGTTGAAAGCACCGTAAAGGGCAATGATGCCAACGACGGGAAAAACCACACTAATGAAAACGACACAGAGAAATACAGACGCCAGCTTCTTTTCGCAGTCTCGTGCATAGCGTCTTCGAAACAAAATATCCGCCCTGGCAGACTCCATTAGCCGCGTTTCGGATGCCGTAAAGAGGGACTGTTCTAGCTGCAGAGGCCCATCTCTGGCTCGCCGTTCTCTGGTCGACGCCGAGAAACCGCGCAGTCGGAGAAGTTTGGGGGCGACTTGCCGAAACTCTTCATCTGCCGACTGCCAGTACGAGGCACGCGGATCGGGAGACTGGAGAATCTGCGACCGCCGCTTGCCACCAAGAAGCAGTAACGAAGAGACACGCTCACTGGATTCGTTCCACAGACCTTGAACATGTTAGTCTCTTCAATTGTTCACGTAAGGAATTCTTGCATACCGTGACTGCGTGGAGAGTCCCAGCGGGAGTAGGCAGGACTCAGCTTGTCGATCTGATCTCGGCTGCTACCAATTTGGTCGTGCGGGAGAAGGACGGAGCGCGGTGTGCGGGGGCTGTTGGTCGATGAGATGGTGCTTCGCGTCTCAGAATGCGGTTTAATTACAAATGAGCTTGCAGGATCGGTATGGTCCTCTTCACCGCGCTCAATGCGAACCTTTTGAAGTTTCGCTGCCTCGGGTAGGCTAATGAGCGGAAAGGGGAGACGCGGGATACAGACCCTGCCGTTATTCAAGTCCAAAGGAGGCACCTCTGCAAACAACACCCTCTGGGGGTCTTTAGAAGACTCAAAGCCCTGCCAGTGGTTCCCGCTGCCAAAGTATTCAGAAGACGCAGTCGAGTTCAAGCTGTCGAAGCTGCCATTAAACTGCTTCATCTCGAATGCCTGAGCGTCTCGTTCTCTAGATAAAGTGAGGCCATCGAGAGAGCTCGAAACGCGACGTACTGCTGCTTGCAATCGTGATTTCGCTGACGTGCGTGCGCCGTACTTCTGGGTGGCCCCGTACCCAGATCCTGATGTGAATGACACTGGTGGTTGATGGGCTGTCCCGCGATAGTCATAACTGGCAGTGTCGGACACGTCTGCAACACTGCTACCAGTCTCCGCGTTTGTTCGGAACTGGTGAATCTTTTGGCGGAGAAAGAGGTGATCACTTGTCACCGTTTCCCAGTCGCTTTCATGAGCGTTTGGGGAACCTTCCGGAAGAGGAAGAACAGGCTGTACAGGGCAAGATTCGACTGTTGAGCTGCGGTGAGTCGAGGACGATGTGGCCAATTGAACAGGTATCTTGACAAAGTTGTCGACTTTCTAAGCCGATGCAACTGCGTCTGCGTTGTAGAATGACCGAATATGATGCCCTCGAATGTCCCCGAGGTTCCCAGTAGAAGTACCAGTGAAGCTGACACGGCGCCGAGACGAAGGCCGAGTCTCTAGCGCGCAAAGAGCTCGACTTACATCTCGCTCGGCTGAAGGGCTAAGAAACAACGAGCGACATGTGCTGGTCTCGGACCCTTGCGCACCAAGGGTGGACGTCTTTGAATGACATGCCAAATCCCTTGGCCTATCTCGGTCTAGCAATGTCGTAGCTGGCCGCGCACGCTCTTGATATTGAGAGAACGGTGAAAAATTCTCGTGACCAATGTCAGAAGCATGGAAGCTGCTGTGACTTGCGTTGCTGTACATGCTCAACGTTGACACAAAGGAATCGTCCCGACTTAACTGGGGCCGCATAGAGCATGGTTCTAGTAGAAGCCCCAAAGAGCCAGAGCTAGGCATTGTGTTTCGTTTTTGCGAGACCGAAGGCAAGACGTGACCTCGACTAGCAGTATTCATTGGTGACAAGATCAAAGTGTTTGTAATTCGACTGTAGGGACGACGTTGCGAGGGTGTCGACGTGGGTGTCGTGTTAGCATGTATTATTGGTGGACGATCCTTCGATCAAGTAGTAAAGTTCGTGTCCCAGCCAGAGCCGGGACTGTAAGTATTTATGCTGAACAAAGTAATACTCTGTGTATCACATCCATGAGTGGTCGGACAAGACAGGGGCCGCGTCGGACCGAATGCACCCCCTTTGGATGTTTCAATTATCGTATCGCAAGACAACCGGAGGCCAATGAAGGAAGTAAAATCTTGACAACGTCTTGAGAGGTGATGGAGTGTAGCTCGACAGAGTGTCACCGTACTACGAGCTGATTGTTTTTGGCATATGTTGTTGAGGCGTGAGACGATGGGAGCGAGACGCGAGACGCGACTGAAGAATAAACGCGAAAAGCGTTGTTTCCATGGGAGACAACTGGCGGCTGGCAAGATTGCATCACTGTGGAGGGCCTTGAACCAAATCAAGCCGTACCTAGGTAGGTAGCGATAAGCGAAGCCCAACGGGGCTGGCAGCTGGCAGCTGGCAACATGACAAAACACGGCGCCG
The DNA here is from genome assembly GCA_030780425.1 of Beauveria varroae. Classification (NCBI taxonomy): domain Eukaryota; kingdom Fungi; phylum Ascomycota; class Sordariomycetes; order Hypocreales; family Cordycipitaceae; genus Beauveria; species Beauveria varroae. The sequence goes on along the minus strand of JAPFUP010000386.1, from coordinate 9,881 downwards.
CGCAAACCGACATAGCCTTGTGAACCTGTTCAGGCGAGTCTATGCACACGCAGGTGCTGGTGGTACAAAAAGACTGATGAAATGGTATACGAGGCTGTGGCTTGCACAAGATGGTCTGACGATGCACCAGAAACGATGAAGGCACCAAGTTGGGTCGGCCAGCCCGTCCCTGTAAAACATCGACTCGCCTTTCTTTTCCTTGCAAACAGTCGTTACACGTCACTGAGATTGGCCGTATATCCGACGCTGTTGATCACTGCGGGCAGAGATTTGCACTCAGAATGCAGAAGTCGACCAGATCGACCAAATCAACCTAAACCATGTTGGAGATCAGGCGAGGCCGCATAGTGAGGCTGCGACGAGGTCATGGTGGCGTCGTTTGGGCGGCTGACGCTGGACAGTGATTGGAAGACGACCTCCAGATACTCCTTGCCTAATGATTGGGCTTCAAGTATAGTGCAACAGTACGGAGTACGGATACAGTTTGCGAGTATTCGATGATGCCTGGATTCGATGGTGTATGGCCCCGACCACTCGTTGTCGCCCTTTTTTGGCCGAACTAGCAAGCTGCGTCTGCTTATCTGCCAGCGTCGTTTAGGACCAACCCAAGCGCGATTTGGTATGACAGCACCGTCTCGGGCCGGAAGCCTATTATTGACTTTTTGACTCGTCGAGGGGCTTCTGCCAGTAACAAGGCTATCATGAGCTGGGCCAACTAGCTGGCGGCACGGGCGGCATGGCTGGGAAAAGCCCATCAGCTCGTTCCATGTAAAGTGCATGAGTGCCAACTAACTTCCCTACTAATCCAGAACCTACTGCGGGTCACACCCTCCACCAAGCAAGGACAGCAGCCGCAGCTGCGCTCCTCGGACACCTTATCCTTCACTTTGCCCTTTTGCCTACTTCTTAGCTGCAACGAAACCCAATTCGACTCACTGCCTTTACGCTGAAAGCGGACAACATGCGCCATGGACCGCAACCGCAGGCCATCCGGCTGGGATGAGCTGCCAGACGAGATCTTGCTGCAGATCATCGCCTGTATGTTCCCCGCTTCAGCCTCGCCCACGCGCCTCCCATTGAAAGGCAATCCGAGATGCTAATGTCTGAATTCTGCAAATAGACCTTGAACCGTATCATATTACGCGTTTACGGCTGGTGTCGCACAGGTTGCAGGAGCTTTGCTTGGATGACGAGCTATGGAAGCGGAACTGCTTTGACGACTCGCCCTGGTACCTAAGGCTTCAGAATAGGCGCGGCGCTACTCCCCTGTTCTTCCGTCTCGCTTCTCATAGTCACAAAGTGCGAAATGCGGCGCAGGGCACACGAGAGGATGTGACCCCAATCAAACCCCCAGATCTCGTGTCACAGACTAAGCCGCCGGCAGACGACAGCAAATATCGCAAATGGCGAAAGATGCAAGACATGGCGAACTGGGATCCGTCATTCCCAACCGAGCGAGTATCGTGGTACGATGAATACATACAACGCTGTGGACCCGCCTGTATATCGTGGCTACAAACGCCGCGTATTCGAGACCGTGGAGTGGAAGCTATAATTGAATCGCGTGGCGTCGCCCTGTACAACCCGCACGACGGCAACGATGGAGACGGGACAATGCTGGCTGTTTCACCCCTCGATGATGGATCTGTCTGTCTTTGGGATATCAAAGGGACTCGAGGGAAACAAGGCAGCATAATTGGGCGTAGTCAGCCTGACATTCTTTTTATTGACGGGCCCAGCGGCCAGAACAAGCGGCGGTCGAAGCGAATTGACACTGGAGTGACTGAATGTGTCAGCGTCAATCACCAGAACAACAGAGCGTTCTTTGCTGTCCAAAGTCGTGAGTGGTCTGGTTGTTTGCCTAGCATAAGTGCATCACTGACTGTACACTAGATCTTATTGAGGTCGACTTAAATCGCCTTGAAGCTGTGAGCCGACAATCCTTCGAATGGTCTATCACGACCATGTCAGCCATTAATGAGGGCCTGCCTCTAACTGTTGGAACGTCTCTTGGCATTCATCTACACGATTTCCGAAAACGAGCCAATATACCAAGTGACAGATCTGAGCGAGTTGAATGGGACGAGTCGGATGTCTACAAATCGATTTTCGATCCCAAGCCTCTGCCGCCCTACGCATCGCTGTCCCAACCTACCCCCATCAGCATCCTGCATCTCCCCAAATTTGGATCTCACGACCAGATATCGGACGACATTTATGTATCAGGACGGTTCACCAACATATTACACTATGATCGGCGTATGTTCCCGGCCATACTAGGATCAATCTATTCTGGTGGTCTGATTAAAAGCTTGGCTGCCGTGCCATATCCATATTCAACAGTGGACCACGAGGTTCGACGGCACGGCGAGTTTCCAGTGGAGCAGATTTCACGAATCAAAAGGACTGGTAGCGGTGTGACAATGATTGCTGGTGGCGCGTATAAGGCCAAGGGCTCCCTCGAAATGTACGGGCTCAGCTCTGCTGTCCATTCAAATGACCGCGCAACATTGCAAAATGCTGCAATGAAGAATCGACAAACAGCAGCTTCGGCGACAATTCTCTCGCTAACGACGCATGGGACCAAGATTGCATTTTCAGACGGAACTGGGTTGATCAAGTGGTTTGAGAGGGATGGCTTTACAGAATGTCGGCGACACAAGATCGGGCCATGCGATGCAAAAGCAAGTAACCTTTTGGCCAGCAATGGACATGTGGAAATTGCGCGCAAGATTGTGTCGACAAAGTCGTTTGTGGGCCAAGATCGACCCAATAATGACAATATTCTATTCTGGACGGGCGAGCGACTTGGAATGCTGAGTTTCACGACTGCACCGTTATACCAATCCGATGACTTTGAGCCGCGGGATGAAGAGATGGCAGCGGAGGAAGAAAAGCGTCAGCAGTATGCTGACAAGATGCGTGAGGCGCTTGAGAGGCAGACCGACGAGATGCGACTGATGAACCGGTTTGGACACGGCCCAGCATAATCATGGCGATGGACGCCTAATCTGATACCGGGCACACACGGCGCGAGCACAGCTCGCCACGTACATAATGACGAAAATAATTGAGATGCCGCATGAATACGAGTAAAATGAGATATGCTCATGGGTTCCCGGCTCTAGAAGTATTTCGCTCATAAATTTTGCTGGGACGCCACTGGTGCCCAAGGACCATTAGGCTCTGCTTGGGCTCGTCGATACCCGGTCGCATCACGGCAACCCATCGTCTCGGAAGATGATGCTGCAAGTAGTCACGATGGTGGCAGCCAAGAAGAAAAAAGCAGCGGCACAGGAGCAGGAAAGAGGATGTCGTCTGTCTACGAGGCAGGGCTCCGATTCGGTGCATCGAAAAAGCGAAAGAACAAATGGCATCAGAGGAGCGGCGGGCGCGGACCGCTTCCGAAGGTCCCCTAGCTTCGCTGTAGCTGGGGCACGACGCTGAGCTGCGACCATGGGCGCCCAACCTGCGAGGCTTTCCTGCTAACTACATCGCTTAAGTATTATTATAGACTGGGGGCAGTGCTGGGCCAAAGATTTTTTCTCTTGCCCTTTTTTTGGTCTCGATGTCGAAGCCAACTATACGAGCAATCTGTTACATTACAAATAGACCGACCTCTGCCCTCCCCGCATCGCCGGTTCTAGGTAGGTAGTGTGACAGACCGTCGGCTGCCCTTCATCACCCACCTACTTGGCTGGCACCTGCTCAAACGTCACACCACACCGCTCGCCGATCCAGCGGGCAGTTTACACTCTTTCACTATTCCCGCCGGCTCACCACTACCAAGTTCACTCTTCGTCTTCTCTTTCATCTGTCACACCTCATTGTGATTTGTCCCGAGTCTTTTGCCCTCGACACTGGAGCCTGCTCCATGGCCTTCTGGGTTCTCGGCACTGGCGCCGGTGGTCCGCCTGACAACAGCCACCCATGGCATCCCCATCACCAAGACAATCACTGCTACGACGACTACAGAAGCAAGGCGTTCCAGCCGCCGGCTACCCAAGAACATGTGTATCACCACCAGACTGCAAACAGGCACAGCTATGACGTCCACCAACCGGATCACACCGGCGGTTACAGCAGAAAGCAAGCTGCACCTTCTATCCAGATCAAGAACCTCGCTTTCTTAGTCATTCGCGAGCAACATCCCGATAGCCCGCCCTCGGAGGCAGGCAAAATACATTCGGTACCTAACAACAATGAGAGCAGCTTCATTCAAGCTCCCCTCCCACAGCGTCCAGCGCCCCTAGAGCGCACCGAGTCCGGGCTACCCATCGCAGATACGGCCACTCATGAAGACGACGATGAAGAAGGTGAGCCAAGCGGTTGCTTTCTCGACGACCTGGCCGCTGCCCAGCTCGTGCGCGACCACATCGCCAGTTTCCAGCGGCGGTGCCCAGACTCACAATCCGGGCGCATTCTTCGCGCGCTGATCAACCCCAAAAATGAACACCGGCGAACCCCATCTCGAAGTCGGAGCAGACACCGCCGGCAGCAGGATATGCCGCACCACCACGATGATAGCCCGAGAACCGCTGGAACCTCGTCTTCTGCGTTTCCTCTCGACAACGACGCCCTTCGTAGCGTCTTTTCCGCCGCCAACGAGCTTTTTTTCGCAAACCGCCTTGCGCGCCGCGTCGCCTGGGACTGGAGCCACCCGGGCAGCGCGCAGTATCAGAGCGCCGTCGTCGGCACCACGGCGCTGCGTCGCTGCGCCCACCTCGGCGGCTGGGAGACGCTGATTGTGCTGTCGTCGCCTGTTCTGCGCGACACGCGCTACAACCGCCGGCTACTACTGTCGACGTTTTTGCACGAGATGATACACAGCTTCTTGTTTGTGACATGCGGCCGGAAAGCCGGCCGGCAGGGTGGCCACACGGAAGGGTTCCTCCAGATTGCCCAAGTCATTGATGCGTGGGTGGGTAAGGACTACCTGCGACTGAGCGACATGCAGGCGGATCTGCAGTATTTCGAGGACGGCAGTCCGGTTCCCGCGACACCTTGCATGGGGTTTAGGCAAATGATCCATGATCACGGCGGCGGGGGCGGGCAAGAGCCGAGGCAGAGGAATGCGGTCCCCGCATGGCAGCTGGACAATGAGAGGAATGTGTGGCCGCATCTAAGCGGCGGAGACGCTGCAGGACATGGCATGTATCTGAACGAGCCTGTGCTGCCGCCGCCGCAGCAGTTTCGGCATCCGGATGACGGCGCGTGGCAGTGGTACGAGCGGGAAGGCTTCGAAACACGCGACGGGCCGGTTCTTGGTATGCACTATTAGATTTCTATCATTCGCATTTGTACATTGGACAGCGAGCATTGCTATGGCGTTTTTACTTTTTCTGTTTGGATTCTTAATGGATATGCATGCAACGGCTGGATGTACACGATGACATGATTCACGAGTTGTGTTTGCAGAGTTTTATTGAATGTCAACTATTGAATGGCCAAGAAAGATAGCTAAATCTTACGTTTACCAACTCTCACGTTTCCAATGCCAGTCATGTCAATTCAAAAACACACCCGTGAAAATGCAACAAACGCCTGATGATGCGGGTAGAACAATGCAAAACAGAGCAAGTCACTGATACCACCATTTCTTCTCAATATGAGCACAAGAGCACGTATCCAATCTAGGCTCCTGTCTGTGGTAAGATGAGGCAGGCGATCTGAATGCTACTAACGTCTAGCAATGGATCGGTAATTTGTGGCGGCGTTTTGATGGCCCTTGATCAGTGGCTGCCTTTCATCGCTGTCGTCGTCATCATCGTCATCATCGCTACCCACCACGGCCGACTCGTTGGGCAGCAGCACCGCACTCACTCTGCCGCCACTACTACTCTCTGACTCCTCGCCCTCCTCCGCCGCCGCCGCCGCAGTACGTCCGGCCGTGGGCCCATCCCCCTCGACGATGAGAAACCCCGGTACGGCGCCAATCAGGGCGACGAGGCCGAGGAAAAAATAGGCGGCGACGACGTAGCCGCGGTCAACGCCTTGGGTAAAGACCCAGCCGGCCGATGCGGGCCCAAGGGCGCGGCAGAGGGCGCTGAACATGGTGGCGAAGCCGTTGAGGGAGGATAGGATGCGAAGGGAGGTGCACGAGTTGGTGAGGAGGATGGTGGTGGAGGGGAAGGCGACGATGATGCAAAACGCCTTAAGGATCATGACGCCGACGATGGCGAGGAATCGCGCGCGAGGAGTGGGAAAGAGGGAGGCGTAGGGTGTGATGAAGTAGACGATGGGGAGGGCAATGGCTGGGAAAGCAAGTCAGTCGGTGTTGTACAAGGTGTGCATTTCCTTATCTTTTGAGCGAGAGGGAGTGGGAAGACATACAGCAGGCGCGAAAGGCGCGCAAGACGCCGTAGCGAGCGACAAGAGCCGGATAGAGAATAAACTGCACGGCGGCGCTGGTGACGCCGTAAATGATGAAGATTGTGCCGATGGTGCCCGGTTCGAGGCCGAAGCCGCCGTTAAAGTACAACGGCGGCCGGTAGTTGTCGGGTGTGCGCGGCTCGACGGGCGTGCTGAGGAAGACGGTAATGTTTTGGTCGTAGGCGACCGAGTGGAACGCGAGGAAGGAGTAGGAGAGCAGAGTGACAACAGTCTGGTAGGTGAAGATCTCACGGAGCGTCGCCGACGGTCCCCGGGCCTTGCCGCCGCGTGACAAGGGCCTCGAGGGGACGAGCGGCGCCGTGGCCTCGCCGTCGACAAATGACGAGGTGCGGCCGCGGGGTTTGATGACACGTCTTCGCGAAAAGGCACGTTTGAAGCGCTGACCGACCAAGAGGCCCCAGTCTGTGCCATCACGCTTCGTCTCGAGCGTTTCCTGCGCGATCGTGTAAGCGAAAATGCGTGTTCGCCGCATCGAGGAGGGTTAACGTACCTTGAGGAAGAATGTGGCGCTGCAGACGGAGATGAGGAAGAAGACGGTGGCAAGCAGGTTTGGAAGCGCATAGGGAAAGGTGGTGAAGAAGGGAATGCCGCCAAACAGACCCGGGTACTGCTCGGCGGGCTTGGCGAAGAAGCCGCCAAAGGCAGGGCCGACGACGGAGCCGAGCGACCAGACGAGCGGCATGATGGAAAAGGCGCGGGGCTGAAGTTCTCGCTCCGGTACCATTTCCGCCACCATGGTTCGGATGATGCCAACTATCAAATAAATGATGTCAGTGAGAAACGGGGATCCTTTTTCTGACTATCTAGAAGTACATGTGTAGAGTAACGCACCGTTTCCGTTGCCGCCGCCTTGAATCGCGCGGACGGTAATGGCCATGGGCAGGCTGGTCGACATGCCCCAGATGATGAAGCACGTCATGGTGCTGAGCAGGCCGGCGATGAGGACGGGCTTGCGGCCGTAACGGTCGGCGGCGCGGCCCCAGGGCACGGCGGTGACGCTCTGGGCGAGGGAGAAGGCGGCCGCTGTGAGGCCGGCCCATGTGGCAATGTCGTTTTCGGCGACGCCAAAGTCGCGAATCATGTCCGGGAGGTAGGGGTTCACCGAAGTGTAGGCGATGGGCTCTGCGAAGCGGGCGACGGCTGGTGAGACAGGGGTAGAGGAGGATATCAGCAAGCTTTCATGGTATGGCGAGGCATGATGTGCGGTAACGAGTACGACGATGGATGAAACGCAAATGGACAGCCTATCACGGGGGCGGAACGCGAGGAAAGTAGCTGATGCGAGAATTCATGATGTAGAGGCCGAATTGTACGTATACTTTCCATGATGGTGTTTTTGTGCATACGGTGATGGGGGCAGTAGCGACAGAGCAGGTGCATCCGTTTGGGAAGTGTTTGCGTACCGAGAATAGCGAGCTGCTGCACAGGCAGCTTAGGCCCGGCAGAGTCGACATCTTTGGCCATGTCTGCTTGCAGGTTACTTGCAGATATTACTCAATATGAGACGGATGGCTCAAGGTGGCAAGATGTTTGACTGCGTATGGTGGGATCGATGATGCACGGCTCTGCAGAGGAAGCAGGTGGCGAGGGGGACGGGTTGCAGCGCAGCGGCAGCGGGTAGGTAGAGGTGCTTATAAGTAGATGTTATATACAGCGAAGTGAGTACGCCATGATGTTTACTTCGAGTACCTATGTAGAGAGGTATTAATTATCAGTGAAAAGAAAAAGGAGGCACGTGGTGAGTAACAAGCCAGTGTTTGGGGCAAACGTGAGGATTTTGGATATGAAGATTGGAGAAGCGTGCATAACGGCTTTATGCAGGTAGAGAGTAATTAGATTCTGGGGAAGAAGGCGCAAAAAGGTCAGCTGCAGGCGCTGAAAACCCCCGCTATTCAGGTATTATGCATCTAATTTCGCATCAATTTAGCACCCAGTACCCAGTAGGTACCCAGTAATTAGCGGATAGCTAACGTCGGGCACCCACTTCCGGACCATACCCACATTTGGACCAGCAAACGTCAAAACACGGCATCGCGAAAAAGCTTCACAATAAATATAAATAAAATTAAGATTATAAATAAAATATATTACTTAATAGCTCAGAAGCTAGAGAATTAATCTATAGACGGCTCAATGACTGGATGCGTGATGTTGCCGGTCAATTGTGCGTCAAGCTGTCGGCGTGTATTTTCAACGTCTATAACTTAAACGAAAGATTTATTTGGGTCTATATTGACTATTTGTCGTTTTTTTAGCTTAAGGATCTTTATGTCGGCTTCAAGCTTCTAGATTTAGCTCTCGGCAATGGATATTTAGGCTCGTTAGATATCAAATTGCTTCTCGATTTTCTGCTGCATCAGCCGGATTACACGCTCGCTAGTTAAACGTTTCGTGCTTTCGGAAAACAGGTAGCGAAGGTCTTCTTTTTTGGTAGGTGTTTTATAGAGCAGAAGAGCTATATTAAGTATGTTTTTTAGCCCTAGAGATGTTATTTTTAGTGTTGTTTCTGGCGGCTGAAGAAGCAGCTTGCTCATTAACGGATGCGTCATACAAACTGGCCATAATCCTGATGTTCGCCAGCCTGAACGAATATTCTTTTCTGTGATTCCGGTCTCTCTTGCGATAGCGTAACACTCAAGAAAAATTCTCTTTCCAACCGGCGAAGAATCGCTATTATTAGGGCGTTTTCCAAGCTCCTTTCTGTAGCTCGTTTTAACAGCACTAAAAACGGCTACGTCAAGAGGTTAAAGGACGTGAGAGCTATGAGCTGGCAGGAATAAAAGATAGATGTTATTATGATAACATTCGAGTAGGAATTCGTCCGTACAGTGGCTACCGTGGCCGTCGATAATAAGAAGTCTTCGCTCGGATACCCTTGTTGGCTTCGTCTCGGGGATAAAGATCGTCTTGAGCCAGTGAACAGCGATAGTATCGTTTGTCCAGCCTTTTGAGGTAGCTTGGAAATACCAGTTTTTAAACGGCATTAATTTATCCGGAAACCATTGTTGTTGAACGTTCTTTCCATCAAAAAGAACGAGCGGATTCAGCTTCCTCCCCGTGGCCGAGATACACTCGAAAATTGTGCTCCAAAAGCGCTGACCAGACTGCTTCTTCAGGGCAATTCTCTTCTGTGATGACCCTAGTACCAGGCCGTTCTCTCGGAGCCCTATTGCAAGCCCTGTTTCGTCCATATTGTATCGATTCTAAGGGAGGATATCGCTGATCTGTTTGACGGTAAGAAGCTTAAAGAAATTCTAGATTGTATGAGCTAAAGCACCGTTTAGACGCTGGAAATCAAGGCGCTTGCCTCTGAGTGTTTTGACCTCTGGGTTACGCTTTAAAAAGCCTTATAACCAGTTCTTTCCAACGTCATGATCATCGCCATTGAGACGGCAGAGACTTGAAGCGATCTTCCGGACCTGCTCGTGGGTAGGAGGGTTGCCAAGATGATCTTAAATTAGGATCTAGGAAACGAGGTGTGATTCTTG
>JAPFUP010000385.1:0-35964 GCA_030780425.1 Beauveria varroae | reverse complement strand
TATTTGTTGACAAGTCTGGCCGTAATGCATGAAAGGGATTGTGTCAACCATCTGCTGCTGTACTACACGCAGAAATTGCGCAATATTCATCGCACCCCAGTCAACAAATGCTCGGAAAGGTATAGATGCCAGTGTCGGGTCTGCAAGACGTTCGATATCTACCATTGACGCTTGGCGACCCAGGAGGGTGGTGCCGTAGACGACGTCGTTGGAGCCGGAGAGCCTAGATAGAGTCATTGCCCAGGCCGCATGCATCAAAGTTGTGGGTGTTACTGTGGCAAAAGTGTTAGCAAATCGACAACAAGTGTATGGAAAACAAGATGTTGACGACTCAAAGAGGAAGCGAATTTGGGCAGACATACCTTCCTTCCGGCTCTTCCAATCGATGCCTGATATTGTCTTCTCAAACACTGCCGTAGAGATTGGTTTGTAGTCTGGCTCACGAAAAGGGGGGTATTGGCGCGTGGTAATGTTCTTCAATGTTTTGGACCAAAAGGAAGCACTAGCATCATTGCTTGTTGACTGGATGTGCTGAATGAAGCTCTTGTATTCGAGAGTTCCAGAGGTAGTCCCACCAGTGCACGCGAGGGAGAGCTCCTCTGATAGGAGGTTGAGCGTCCAGCCGTCATAAACAGCATGATGCATGGTGAGAATCAGAAAAATGCAGCCTCGATCAAGTGGATCAACAAGAGAAATCCTGAAGAGCGGTTCCCCGAGTCCCATTCCAATTTGCCGTTCCTGCTGCAAGCAGCTTTGTGCACTAGGATAAATCGCGTGTAGAATATCACCCCCCACGACAACCTGCATCAAGCGCTCGCCACATGCAGAGCTCTCGCTCATGCGCGTTCGAAGCATTGGTAATGCCAATGCAAAGCTCTTGACGGACGAGAGCATCTGCGTCAATGAGACTTTTGAAGGTAGCTCCACAGCCCTTTTGGTGATGAATCCCTTGGGGTTTCTTGATGCGAGAACAATCATTTCTTCCTGCACAGGACAACAAGGATAAATGACTTCAATGTCCGTTTCTCGGCAGTTACAAATTGTCGCAGCCTCTTGTCGTAAAGCATTGTGATCATGAGAGAACGGTAGCAAAGAAAATGCTGGGATGACTGATGATGAGTCGAAGCTAGCCCTGGCGGCGTTCAACTCGACCGTCTTTGCCAGGTCAGAGAGCCGCGGATGCTGGATATACCTGTAACGTCCACACGGAACCTTGTTACGCGATTCAATGCGGCGACAGTACGAATCGCGGCCAATGAGTCACCACCACAAGAGAAAAAGTTGTCTCCGGACTGAATCATTGCTTCATCTAAAGCAAGAGTCTCGGCCCAGACTGCGCAAAGAACGATCTCAGTTTCAGTAAGTGGCCTGCTTTTAGAATTTATGGAAGTAGCATAAGCATCGATCAAATCCTTTGGAGTGTTCAGAGCCAGACTTTGAAGAGTTCTGCGATCGGTTTTCCCGGAAGAGGTCTTGGGAATCCGTTGGAGCAGAAAGTATGCAGACGGCATCATGTACGCCGGTAGAACCGTCAGCAGATTTTCCTTCAAAGGCTGAACAATTTCCTGCAAGGGCTGGGTCTGTGTGTTTGATCTGTAAATGAAGCCAGTCAATTGCTTCTTTCCAGATGGCTACTCCACAGCTTCAACAACAGCCGTGCATCCTTCGGGCAGAAATTGAGTGAGGCGGTGTTCCACCTCGCCAATCTCCACGCGTTGGCCATTAATCTTGATCTGGGTATCAGCTCGACCGATGAAGCGAATAGAGCCGTCCATATTGTATTGGGCCAGATCACCTGTGCGAAACAGGTTCCCCTTGGGGCATGGAGCAATTCCAGAAAGGAAGCCACCGGGGATACGGACAAGAGACTGTGCAGTTCGCTTCTCATCGCCCAAATATCCCTGTCCGATGATGAAACCTTCAATTAGCAGTTCTCCAACGGCACCAATGGGGGCAAGCCGCTCAACATGATTGACATCCGCAATCCACAATCTCGCCCCAAGCCCACGGCCGATGGTAGTAGCATCCTCTAGGCATGCTATGTTGGTATTTGCTGCACACATGATGGTGCATTCAGACGGCCCATAGGCATTGATGAGCAAAAGTTTGGTCGATAGCCAATGATCGAGTACTGATTGTGTGATCTTTTCGCCTGTGAGTATCAAGGTCCGCAGAAGTGGAAGGCTGGCGGGATCCAGGACGGAGGATGTAGATGGTGTAAGCTGCACCAAGTCAACTTTCATCTGTTGCAAAACTGTCTTCAAGTTGTTGATTCGCTCGTACTCCGAGGGCACGCAGAGACAACCTCCTGTGAGCAACGTGTGAAAAGTGTTGCAGACGTAGGCATCGAAGCTGTATGATGACGAATCAAAGGAGCGAGATCCAGCAAACCCAAGTGTGCGAGCTTGAGGACTGACCGCCGAGCATAGATTAGAGTGAGAAATTTTAATGCCTTTCGGCTCGCCCGTACTACCAGAGGTGAAGACCATATAGAGGGGATCTTCAGGTGACCCTGGATAGAGCTCTTGGTGTGATGCTGCGTTGCTCTGCAGTCCTTGTGCCAGCAGCTCGTCGTTGATAATATGGATAGGTTTTGAAGTCAACGACCGTGCAAGCTCGAATGTATCTGCTCGCGCAAGCATTCCGCTGTAGTCAAATTTCGACAGAATGGACGCCAATCGCCCGCGAGGCTGGTACGGGTCAATCATTATGAAAGTGGCTCCAATCTTGGCAGCAGCCAAAAGGGCAATTGTTGTCCAAAACGTCTTGTCGAAACAAATGGGAAGAACCAGACGGCTTCCAGCCACCTTGTTGAGAAGTAGCCATTTTCCTAGCATTGTTGACTTGTAATCAAGCTCTGCGTAACTCAACATGCCATCCCAGGCGTGAAGTGCTGTGCGATGAGGGTTTGCCAGAACCTGGTGCGAAAAGAGGTTTGGTATCCAGTCGTGCACTTTGTCTGGAAGCTTCGAGTTCCAGGACCAAATCAGCGCTTTGCTATGATCAGAAACCGTGTTCAAATCTCTAAGCTGCAATCTTTGAAGATGGTCGTAGTCATGACCAAGTTGATGTACAATCAGCTGGAATTGATGTAGCATGTGCTCCACCAATTCTGGGTGAAGAATCTCAGCATCGAAATAAAGCTGAACCTCCAGTTGGTTTTCAGCCTTGAGTGTACACTTTGCTAAAAGTGGGATTGTTGTACCGAAATCATCATCATAATCACCATTCGAGGCGTCTGCTTGGGCCGAGCACTGCGTTTCGTTAGCTTCATACCCTCTCTCAACACCTTATTCAGGGCAATGTATGCGCATCAGGATACTGCAACGTGAGGATATCCCTCCAGCTTACATTTTCTAGTATAAGAATGTTACTGAAACGGATGGTATCGGTAATCGCCGCACATGTTACGGGTTGTACTTGGCCGCGAGTAGCTGAATTCTCCATTTCTTTGATGCGCCATGCAATGGTCTCCAGCCATTCAGAGATGTTTGACTGCCAATCCACTTTGAACGTAAGCGAAACGACATGCCGAGGACTGTCAAGTGACTTCGTATCCAGTGTCGTTCCAAATACTGGCTCATTCGAGCCAGAATATTGCGAGAGCACAATGGACCAACAGCACGGATACGAATAGGTGAGGCAGGACCGCAATTCTCGAACTCTGCATTCTTCTCTTTATTACTACGCCATTCAAACGACCGAATAGCTCTTTGCTTCAGTAGTGGTCGATAGCCGATGGGAATGTTGCTCGGGTAATGCGCGTATCCAGAGCCCACGGAGGCGTCTGCTAGATGTTGGTCGCCCATAGCTACGAAACTTGGATAGATGGTGCAGAATTCTCCCAAAAGCAAAGAAAGAAGAGAAGAGGAAAGAACAAGACCAAGATAGATTGTGATGCTCTCGAGGCCTATCTGTGGGACTTGGTTGACGGAGGTGGCCACTTTCTAGGCCAACCTGTACGAGGATTAACGGCCCCAAAATTTGCCAAACACAAGTATCGATGAGAGGAGAAACGGGAGACACGGTAAGCAGGACTGACACGCGTCATGGTGCTGCACGGTCAACAGTAAAGCTTGTTGCGCAACTATATGGCGTGGGGTGAAGCGAGGCTTGCGGCTTCGGGAATGTCTGTAAGTAGATGGAGCTCGCAGACTGTCAGGGCATTGTCCAGTGACGCAAACATGGTCTCAGAAACAGCCTTCTTTACAGAGACGTAGTTCGGAACAGCCTTGTTTTCAGACTCAATTCGGAAGGTCGTCATTGGTCCTTCTTTTTCGGAACGCGAAAGTCTCCGCTGGAGGAGGTACCTCGCAAGGCGTCAAGCAGGGAAAAGGGTAACCAACATAACGGCATAGTGTAGGCGTCTACTTTCGGAGTGACAGTCAGTCTACACAAACGCGACAATATTGACGCAAAAGTTCCAAAACATTGGAAAACGCTCCTGCACGTTGACTTTGCATACTAGCTAGCATTGCTAGCAGGCAGCAGGGTCTGGCTCGCTGACTCAGCCGGCCCCTCATCAGCCGCCACTCTTTCTAGATAGCCTCTCTTTCTCTCTCTCCTTTCTACACACATTTTATTAGGTCTATGCTTTGGCTTATGCCCTGCAGTGTAACGCTCTCGCTCCTTCGCTTTCTCTCCCATCGCCTGATTTGCCACAAGCGTACCTAGATGGCATCACATAGCCTTGCCGCCTGTGCCGTCACAGGCGGACCACAACGGACTGCCACTCCCGCCTGGAGGCGGTTGGCGACAATAAGCATTATTACTAATTTTAACGGGGAATGGGTGCTTTCGCGGCTCAACCCGGCAGCTCAACAAATTCACAGACTTGTGCGTGGCTTGATACAACAGCGGTGGCGTCTCCAATCGCTGCTATAGGTCCGTATACTCATGTTTCTTTGGACGGAGAACTGTACAAGGCGTGATGTGGGAACAAGCAAGCAGGTGACAGGCCGCAGCTGCACCGGATCCGATAATGATGGATGTTTGGATATTCAGACCTACCGCGCTCGCAGGCACAGTTTCCGCATGCACGATTCAGCTTTGCTCAGCATGCTGTGACTGATAATTGCTCTGCGTGACATACGACACCCCTCCCCGCGCGTAGCATTGTGAGGGAGGTGCTTCTGTGAATTAATGCTCCAACCACACCGTCGAAAAATGCTACCCTCTCAGTCAAAGGAGAAGCGCAGCAAAGATCGTATAAGTAAGCGACTTTCGAGTAAGTGACGTCTTTCCGTTTACACCGGACAGTCGCCTGACTTGATGTTAGGAGAGCGGCAACGAAAACAGAGAGAGAGAGATCAAGTAATCCAAGACTTGCTGGGCGCTTTTGAGCCACACCTTGTCTCTGACTCCGGTTAGGAGGGCTCACAGCTTGGCCAATCTCCCACCTACCATTACAGCGCACCACCTCAATCAGAGCTGGATGATGGCATAGTTTCGTGTCATCACGACGATCCATCTACCAGACCTGGCCTCACACAAGTCGCAAGTCATGGCTACAATGCTATGAGAGGAGGCTACATTACCTCTGCTTCATCCGAACCGAACGAGCTGCCTGCATCTGCGGACAGTGCCTGGAGCTTTGAGAAAATTGCTCCGCAAGCCTCCGCTGCGTCAAGTCGCGCTTTCGCAACCGCCGTCTGTGCGACCGGAAATCGGAATCCATCGAAAAGGAACGAGGATAGCCGCATTCTACCAACGAAACACCAAACTACACTACATCGTACTATTGTGACGGGAAACGTGGAATTTGTGCGGCTTTTGTTGCATAACGGGACAACTATCAATATGCAAAACCACGTGGGAATGACACCTCTTCACCTGGCTGTCTATTACCGAAATGCAGCGCTGGTAACACTGCTATTGCAGTACAACGCCGATTTAGAGGCTCGGGACATGCAGGGGCGAAAAGCTGTCGATCTTGCCGTGGAGGCAGAGGACTTTTCCATTGTGTAGCTTTTGATTGCTCACGGAACAAGGATATAACAAATGAGTTTGGGCGGTTTGTGCAACAAGTATAATTGTTTTTTCTTTGATTCGACGCTGACGGTTCTGCATTTGGCTGTGCCTCAGTCCTCGTCAGATGTAGATGTCGCGCACTGGTGAGAGTCGCTGGTCACATCGATGCACCAAACTAGAGTTGTCGCCGCTAAGAAAAGTACTGCTGCAATAATGTAGGGAAGACCGGACCACAGGCTATCTAGCCTCATGCCACGCTGGAAAGCCGCAGCCATAGAGGGCCCTGCGACCAGTGATCCGACACCCGTCGCGAGACCAATTTGGCCATTGAGGAGTCCAATTTGGGCCTGAGGTACGAGGGCATTGGCGAGGCTTCTAAGACTTGCCAAATAGCCAGAACCTAGAGACAGTATTGTGACGCCGACAATGAAAGGGGCGGCTTGCGCCGCGAAAGCCATGAGAGCCAGGCCCACTGTCCAGCATAAGACACTATTCTTGACGATTCGCAGCTCTTTCGCGGTTGCTGGCATGGTCTGGCTTAAGACTCGGGATATATTAGGCAAAACCACAAGAAGGCAAACAATATTGATAGCTCCTTTCAATGAAAATAAAAGACTAGCTTTCGGGATGGACCAAGAGAATCGCCTCGAGGCGTATTGTGTCATGAGCGCTAGAGACGAGGATCCGACACTCGCCATAAGAAATGATGCAAACATGCACGTTGTATTAAAACCGGTTTTGCTGCTTCTCGCCGTTTTCCAGTGGGCAGTCATTGCGCTGGCCAAGTTTGAACACTTTTGCCAAAGCCAGCAATTTTTTGCCGGAGCTGCACTGCTGGCCATTGTTTCGGCGGCTTGGGGAACAGGAACCGTACTCGTCGCACATTTCGATTCTGAAAGGAAAGATGCTGCCGAAAATGCAATGATTTGGCATCCATTTCCTGCCAGGAACGGGAGCCATGGTGTCCAAGTCATGAGCAACGCGCTCAGTGGAGTCGCCAGAAACTCTCCTATAGGAATCGCCGCGCCGAGATAAAAGTAAACAGATGTGCTGTCTTGCAGTTAGAGTCGTCACCCGAAACGACCAACTGAGGGAAGAAAACACACCGATCTGCTGCGGAGAATGTGTCGGTGATTATGGAATTTGCCATAGATGTGGCAGTTCCCAGCCCACCGCCCATCACTTGGAATATTGGCGCAAGCCAAATGAGTTTGAGCAGTGACGGCGTCGTTAAACTCCACCAAGTAAGCAGACGAATGGCGACATCCTCGAAGAAAAGGCCGCCCAACGCGAGTAGCAATACAGGCTTGCGCCCGATGAGGTTCGCTGCCCATCCATACAGGAGGACCAAGGCAATGCCAGGAATCTGGTCAAAGGTGTCTTTCTATCCGATGAGGATTGCAAGTTCAGATTGAACTTGGGGCGATTTGCAAATCAAGTCGTCGTCGTCGGCAGCCACGCGTCCAAAAAGTCGCCCACAAATGAGCGACTCGTACAGTTTTAGCTGCGCGCAAGGGAAAGCGCGTTTCCAAAGTCTGCCGCGACCACAGATATGAGAACAATGCTCAAAACGAGGCGACGGTGGCGATGCGCTGCTGCTGCTGCTGCAGCCTCAGACCGAGTGGTGCTCTGCTCGTCGTCGCCGTCGCCGTCGCCAGAGAGCAAGGCGGTCGCTTCCGTAGGGGACGTCATAGATGGTTAAATCAGGCCGCCGGGTTGTAGCAGGTCGACGGTTTCTAGTTGACTAGGGATATATTCTAGTCACTGACATTGCTATTGATCCCATGCAAGTTGTGCCTGCCCGTTCGAGCTTTAGTGTCGGACCTTTTGAAATCAGGCTGCGATGTGCCTAGGTTCACGTGTCTAACATGCCCCTTTCTTCCTATATTTCGGCTAGGTCCCCACCTCGTGCAATGCAAGGTCAATATGCGTATCGCCTCATTAAGGAGTCTGCTTCTGAGTCTTCCGATTGAAGACAGCATGATTCTCGTATCCGTCACGATGTTCGATACTCCCACCCCGGTGTGTGGCGCTCTCGCAGTCTGCAAACGGAAGATCTGTAGCAGTACATTTATATTGTAACATCTCATGTTGACTTTGTACAAAGACACAAAAAGTAAACTAATTGAACAATACTTGCCGAAAAAGACAATCCAAACAACATTATTGACAGAACGCCGGATCTAGTGTCTCGTTAATTAGTCATGGCCAAAAGCAATGGAGTTTCCAGTGGCGTTGACAAACAATGGCCAACTCCCCATACCGACGACCTGTTGTTGTCATGGAGCAAATTGCGTGAGCTCGTTCGCCATGGCTCATTCGAGATCAACGGCGAGTCGCTTCAAGTTGCAGCTGTAGTAGCAACGGCGAGGTGATTCATTCCATACAGTGGCGTAGTATTGCGATGCTAACAAGCACCGCTCAGACACGGCTGCAAGGCCATCGTCAAGAAAGACCCCGACGTCCAATTCCGCATCGAATCGAGTGTTTCAACCCTTCACGACTATCTCGATAAGGGTTGTTGCTTATACGGTACATGCATACTGATTATCGTGCGAAAAAGAAGCCATCTAACAATTTTCAGGTGTCAACACGGGTTTTGGCGGCAGTGCCGACACACGCACAAAGGACCTCTATGGATTGCAAAGGGCTCTTATGCAACATACCCAAAGCGCCATCCTGACTGCTGAGGACAAATCCGATACTCAAAGCAGCAATGAGTATCTAGGCTCCCACAGTATGCCCAGTGCTTGGACTCGCGCAACGATGCTGCTCCGCTGCAACACCAACATTCGCGGCCACTCTGCCATTACTGCCAATACCGTGGAGACCATGATTAGACTCCTGCACCATGACATTGTGCCAATTGTGCCGCTTCGAGGGTCAATTTCCGCTTCAGGGGATCTCATGCCACTGTCGTACGTCTCTGGCGCTATACAGGGCAGTCCGGATATCTTTGTGCGCGTTGGCTGTAAGATTAGCAGTCACAAGATCATGACGGCGGAGCAAGCCCTGCGCGGGGCGGGCATCACGCCAGTGGTTCTCTCACCTAAAGAAGGCTTATCTTTGATCAATGGTACATCTGCTGCCGCTGCTGTGGCAACTCTAGGTCTCTGGGAAGCCAACCAGCTCGCACTCGTGTCGCAGATGCTGACGGCGCTGACTTCCGAGGCTCTCGGCGCCAATGATGGATGGGCACATCCGTTTATCGCGGCTGTACGGCCTCACTCTGGACAAATTGAAGCGGCCCGAAACATTCGCATCTTTATCAAAGGCTCAAAGCTAGTCTACGGCCTCGAGCAAACAAAGGATCGCTTCAAGGCTGGTCTGGCACAGGAACGATACGCTCTGCGCAGCTCCCCCCAATGGCTCTCGCCACTCCTCGAAGACCTCATGAGCGCCGAGAAGCAGCTCACTGTTGAGATCAATTCCACCACCGATAACCCCGTTGTGAATGTGGCCGACAATGACATCCACTGCGGAGCCAACTTCCAGGCCGCAGTTGTCACCTCTGCTACGGAAAAGATTCGCCTAGCGCTGCAAAGCATTGGCAAGATGCTTTTTGCGCAGACGTCTGAAATGATCAACCATGATGTGAGTAATGGCTTGCCTCCCAATCTAGCTGCCGACGACCCCAGTCTGTCTTTCTGCCTCAAGGGAGTAGACGTCAACACTGCGGCATACACATCAGAGCTAGGCTTCCTGGCCAATCCCGTCAGTAACCACGTGCAATCAGCAGAGATGCACAACCAAGCTATCAATTCTCTTGGACTTTTGTCGGCGAGGAAAACAATGGAGGCTATCGAGGTACTCTCGCTCATTGTCGCGAACTGCATGTATACAGCGTGCCAAGGCGTTGATATCCGTACCATGCACAAAACTTTCCTCATCCGCCTCACGGATCCAATCAGAGACCTGATTTCAACCTTGACTGATGGCAAGGAAAACGCCGAGGTCGAGGGAGCCTCTGAATCGACAACGTTTTTCCATCTGTTTTGGAGGGACTTTGAGGATGCCTGGTACCGCACCGCTCACCTCGACGCTGGCGAACGCTGCGAAAAGGTTTCCGAAACGATTGTCACTGTCATGGTGATGCACTCGACTCAAATTGGAGTTGATGGTCTCAGCGCTAGCAAGCTCGAAGAATCCCGCCAGGCCTTGTCCGCTCTGACGCTGGAGACCTACACGGCCCATCGCGAGAGCTTCTTCCGCAACCCCACTACTTCAAGATTTTTGGGAGACGGCACGAAAGTCATGTACCTGTTTGTGAGGGAGCAACTCGGCGTGCCCATGCATCGCGGTATTGTCGAGCACCCCGTTGCTGGTGCAGCGGATGGCAACATGATTGACGGCCGCCCCAAAAAGACGATTGGCTCATGGGTCTCCATCATCTACGAGGCCATTCGCGCCGGATCTTTTTCTGATGCCATGCTCGAGTTTGTGGGCGCCTCAACAGATGTCAAAGAGGGCGTCAATGGCAAACAATACAGCAACGGCGCTCACGCCAACGGCAACCAGAATAGCCATCTGCGGAACAGTAGTCAGGATGGTCATCAATCTACCAATGGTCAGCTCAACGTCAACGGATCCCACTAAATAGATACTTTGACATTCAACGTCTTCAGGTCCATAGATAGATGGAAGCTTCTTTTGCAATTTGACAGACTCAATACACTGCTCTCTAGCCCGTTCCAGCTTGCCACAACGCATGGAATTGTGACCCCTCTTGCTGGGAAAGTAATCTCGGACTTCCCATTCCCACTATGCGTCCCTGATCCATAACGACAACTCGGTCATAGTCAAGAATCATCTTGAGTCTGTGTGCTATCGCTATGACGGTGTATTTTGCGAATTGGTTTCTGATGACTTCTTGCATCACAAGCTCCGTTTCGTGGTCAATGTTGGCACTCACTTCGTCCAGCAACAGTATTCCACCGGTTTCGTTGGTCACGTTCTCTCGGTCGGTACCTAGCTGTTGCTTGGCACGTACCCTGTGACGCACAATAGCTCTTGCAAACGCAAAAAGCTGCTTCTGCCCCGCACTCAGGGAACTAGGATTCATGGCTGCTGCCATTCCACCGCGGTCATGGACGTATTGCCAAAGCGTGACGGCTTCGAGAGCGGCTTGACAATCATGAGCATCAGCTTCGGCGTACGGATCGAGATTTTCGTGGAATGTTGTACCGTCGGCCAGAAAAACAGCGTCCTGTGGGACTGCAATGATTCGAGCACGTAGAGTCGAACGGTCTATCGGTCAAATGACAGACCATCGACATGGACTGAGCCCCCTTCAGTGGGCATTGGATCCAGGAGCTTCAAGAGTAGAGAAATGAGGCTGGATTACCCACTGCCTGTGCGCCCACATACCGCGACTTTTTCGCCATCGCGAATCATCAAATTTACGTCTCGCAGCGCAAGCGCGGCCGGTTTTCCTTCAGTTGACGTACTAGGTTTTGCGGATTAGCACTAGATTTCGGAGACGGCTGTAGAGAATCACTACCTGTAACTTGCGGATACGTTGGTAAGTTCAAGGCTCGCATGCTGTGGCCAGTTTTCTCTGGGCTTCACGACTTCGGTGGCTCTGTCTCCCAACGTCACATTGTTACCAACTTCTTGTAGCCTTGTGATGGCACCTATTGTTTGTCAGCAGCGGGCTCTTGGTTCCCGTTGAGCAGCTCTCACTAAGGCTGGTTTCAAGTAATGTCAAGAAAACTACGATTTGCGTGAATTGATCACCAAACGACATCAGGGTCACGAGCGAAGCGCCTGTGAAGCCCGTGTTAGACCGGAGTGTGACTGCAAGCGAGCTCAGCAGAGCAGCAATGACCATGGTAACAAGATCGAGCACCATAATGAGCCAGTTCTGAATAATGCCAAGAAGGTAGGCCGGTCGCTGGGAGTCGTCTAGAAGTCGAAACCCCGTTTCAATATGTTGATCGACCAGCCCAAATGCGCGAATCGTCACGATTCCTTTCGAAATGTCCGTAAAATGCGCACTGCAAACCAATTAGTCGTTTACTTGCCATGAGAGTTGTCGAAATGAAGGGTGTGACTTACTACAGGGGGCTCTTGGCTTCCAGGTCTAACAGCCGTAGCTGACGAGAAGTCCGCAAGTAAAAATGCTGAATTATCCAGAGAAACCCAATGAGAAAGGGATAGCTGATGGCCAAATAAGCCGACGTGGTGCTGAGGACCGCAGCTTGACCAATCGCCATGGACACTGACAAGACGCTGTTGAGAAGCGCGGCGGGGAGCTCTGTGTCAATCAAGTTCATGTCCTGGCTAAAGAGGTTGACAATCTTTCCCTGGTCTGTCTCTGAAAAGAACGACATGTGAGCACGCTGAAGTATGCTCAGCGCATCGCCATGCAACTTGGCCCCAGCTGTGGAAACTGCAGCATAGAATACCGTGATACCAAGTGCAGCCAAGCAGATAATGCAGCCTACGTTGAGAAGCGCGTAAATACCAATATAGTAACTCGAGGAATGCTGAGGAGCTGATAAAGACAAGTCATTGCCCCAGTAAGTTAGCCAAATAGTCGGAAAATTTTGGGAGAAGCCGATTGCTGCGCCCCAAACAAAAATCGAGGTGGAACGCATGTAGCCAACAGACTTGAAATAATGCTTGTATGTGCCCTGGCTTCCCTTTCTTCGCTGTGAATCGAGATCGGATCCTTTTGGCTCGCTGTGAGTGGCATTGTCTTGCAATGGCGCCTTGACCTCATCGTTCGTAGTGTTGGTGATCAGGTCCTGCTCTGTCACATCACAATCCGAAATGTCTTTGCAGCGTGTCTTGATGTACCCGTTTTCAAGCTGCATGAGCTCATCGAGGGATCGTTGTTCAGAAACGCTACCGTCCGGCCCCAACGCTAGAACAGAATCGACATATGAAAAGTGGCTGGGGTTGTTGGAACATAGGACTACGGTGCATTGACGTTGTCGGAGCAACCCTCCACTTCCAAACACATTTTCGAACAGCTGCTTTGCCGTTTTGTTGTCAAGGCCACTAAAGACGTCATCAAGTAGCATTAATTTTGTATTTGCGAACAAAGCTCTCGCTAGAGCGAGACGCTGTTTCTGCCCACCTGACAGAGCGATGGCGTTGCTTCCGATATTCGTTTGATCGCCAAGGGGAAGCGATTCGGACTGGAGGTCTGATTGCAACAAGGTCGCTCGTAAGACATCGCTGTACCTTTCTTCGTTAGGGCAGTGTCCGCCAAGCACATTGCACTTGATGGTGCCATTAGACAGAACTGGATCTTGGCTGCAGTATGCTATAGAGGCCCTCTTGTTGTCCATGATGATATCCCCTGTATGGAATGGAACCTCGCCGAGCAACGCGCTGCACAATGTTGACTTCCCAGACGCGGTGGGACCGCAGACTGAAGTAGTTTTGCCCGGTTGGATCTGCATATTGATATTCTTGAGGACCATGTTGCCTGATTTCCAACCAAAACTACCATTGCGTACGGTGATGCCCTGGCTGGCGAGAGCGTCGATGCTCTCCTTTATCTCGGAGTCGCCATTGAAAGACCGGAAATTTTGTCTTGCGTCTGATTCTAGAAACTTTTGAATCCTGCTAATTGAAAGAGCGCAGAGAGAGGGTTGGCCAGTAGTACCATGTACGAGAGAGAAGTGAATATCTTGGTCGAGTTGAGAGACCTTTGGGTGACGACAAAAGTGAAGACGGGTGACATCAGCAATGGCACAAAGCCAATAACTGCCGTGAGGACGAGCAACCCTCGGAAGCGGCTTCCAGCAGCCAGCTCTTCAACGCGGAGATTCTGAATGGAGTTGATGATTGGTGTAGTCAAGTTTGACATTCTCAACGCTTCCATTCGCGCAACAAGAGAGGAAGTCAGGCCTGTTCTTTTCTGGACCGAATCCATCTAATTCTTCTGTGCACTTCCAATCTGTTTGACTGTCAGGGCAATGGCACCGGTGCAGGAGGCCACAACAAGAACGGGGGCCGAAAAGGCGAGACCCAATTGCCTATAAAGCAGCCAGCTTGCAAGACCAACCTCAATCGGACTTGCCCATAAGTTGTGCATGGATCTCAATCCAAAGCGAATACGCTCTAGGTCTGCGCTCATGAGGGTCAGGGTTTCAGGCTCATCGCCACCTTGTTGGAGTTCGGTGGATTTGACGCAAATGGCAGAGACCAAGCCTGTCATCGTTAGATAAAACTAATTTGCAGAAAATTATTCAAGGGCTGCTTACATCCGCGCACCATTTGAAGCGATCGAGTGCGTAAATATAGGTATGTCGACGTGGAGAGGGCTATGCCACCGTAGATCAATATGCTGGCGCCAATCAACCCGTATCCAGTATTTCGCGATTCTTCGCTGGGACTTCGAGAGAGGAAATCGAGCAGTCTATTGATGAAGAATGGCTGGCAAAAGGTGAAGCCGACCACGGATAAACGTGGCGGCATGGCGAGCAGCAAAGAGACGGCTAACGTGCGGGCCAGCGCTCTCACGAGCCCGTTTTTGTCTCTTCTAAGCAAGTCATATTCCAGGTGCTGAGAAAAAGTATGGTTTGGTTTTGGACTTCTCATGGCAATGTCGAGTGGAAACAGGTCTTGCAAATGCAGGACCTTTCGGTAGCCTTGAAGGAACAGAGAATTGACCCAGGTGTAGGCGCCCAGGCCAATGAGACCCGAGGTCTCTTCAGGGCTGTGCAGTTCGTCGTCGCGCCATTGAATCCATTTCCTCTTGTGCATGGATTCTAGAGCCATGTATACGGCCTTTGTGACAGTCGCGGCGGTAAAGACTGCTGCGACGGCCTTTTCGCTGCTGTCTGTCGATGCCAACCAAAAGGTGCGACAGCGAGCAATATCGACAAAAGTGGTCAGCAAAAGATATCCGGCAAGTAGCAGCGATGGCCGTGGCGATCTTTGATGCTCGAGACAGGATAGAGCTGTCATGCACAAAGCGGCCAACATTGGACACACTATGGCGGCGACGAGGGTTGGCGCTGCATCTCCGGGCTGCGTGGTAACAAGAAAAACGAGTGTCACCTGCAAGCATAGATAAATGGTTGATATAATCTGTACAAAGTAAATTAGTAGATTGCCAGGCTATTGGTTTCATCGCATACCATTTTAGGGTAGAAGAGGCCGCGTGACTGAACCATGTCCGGTCTCTGCCACAGCCAAAGCAAGCGCGCCAACGACAGGACCAGAAACGCGGCCGACGGTGCAATTGCGAATGTCACATTTTCAAAATGTAACGTAAAATCAAAACCCCCCGCGGCAGTTATGCACAGTAGTTCCAGTCGAGGCATCGCTGCCACAGTTGGAGAAGAGCATCCCAATGGCTGGCCGAGTTGTAATAATGGGAAGAACGCTTCCGGGACATTTCTGGACCACCCAAGCAATCAAATTCTTCTGACCACACGTACAGCACGTGGATACCATGCTGCCTGCATCTTAGTTTACCATGTCATGCAGAGTTGACCATGGTGCCATCGTCGCGAGCGTTTTATGTGTCTTGAAACTTTTGCGTTGAGGCTTGCGCGTTTGCATATTCTCTGGGGCCGCCTTGGAGCTAGGGCGGCCGCGTTTGCAACCGGGCTATGCAGACATCCTGACTATCAGTATTTAGTTGTCATCGCCGTGTACGGAATTTGAGCAGGATGAGTTCCGGTTTTATTTGCAAGGGTTGCAAGTCCGCTGATTGGTTCCTCAAAACTCTTGTTGCGGGCGTATCATTGTTACGTGCAGCTAACGAGCGTAATAAGGCCGTGATCATGAGCCGAGGACTCAGTCTTCGCGGCCCAATTATTTTTTCATAATTCGAGCATAACTCGACAACCCCCCTGTAACCGCCTCGTGGGACTATATCCATTTAGTCTTGGCCCCTCGAAAAAGGTCTCTTTAGACTGAGTCCTCGTCTCATGATCACGGCATAATAGTGAAGCATGCTTGCTCTGCCAGCCCCGATAGAAAGAAAAATTAATCAGATGCTACTAAAAAGGTAAGAAGATAAGGCTCGGATCTATACATACGTCCTGGAGACTCAGTATTTCTTGTTCATGGGCCGGCGCTCAGGAATAGTTCCCTAGCTGGCGCGCCTTTGTCGCGTAATCATTCTAACAGGCCACTTTCAGCTTGTACAAGTAGCGCCCCAATGGCGGCCGGTGCATGCTGCCGGTCGGCCGCTGTAATGGTGGGATGGAAAACTAGACAGAAATCAAGTAGAATCAACAACAAACGCGAAGCAAAGTCACAGCAAAGCTTCAACTCGAAGATGTTGTGTTGTAAGGGAAGCAAGACCATCCTTTTACTCGCTGGGGCTGGTCCTACTGCGAGCACGCCTGAAAAGCCAGCCCGAACTCTCGATTACGATTTGCGCTTTAGATGCGTACGACCACGATTTCAGAGCAAAAATCAAATAAGCTGTCCATATACGAAACATAAACAGCCTTGGAGTCGCTTTCGCTCGACACTGCTCCCTCCATCAAACACGGGCCATTTCTTATCATCAGAAAGCATCACAATGCTTTGTAACTCCACTTTCAACGTCAGAATTCCGATTCTAGTTCCACGTAAACGCTAGTTATTATTAGGCTTCTACCCCAGATTCCATCGTCTCCCCACCCTTCCAAACTCTTGCACGAGGCTGAAAAGGTATGATAGAATTGGTCCTGGCTTTGTGAATTATTCTTCTTTTCCAACTGGTCATTCGAGCACTTGGAGCAGCGCAGGGTTCTCCATACCATGTAATTACGGAAATAAACCACACTCAACTCACGCTAAATAACATGCCCGAGAGACGAATACCCAGACTGACTGCGCTTGGCATGCACCACGATTTCAATTCATCAACGCTAGCTTTTTGCTACACAATAACCCTAAAACAAAACCCAATAAAGCAATCGCTTGCCATTTTCATACTCCATCCATACCAAGACCAGTCTAGCCATGAATGCCCATCCATTATTCAACGCCATCTTTCAACTTTGTGGAATCTGCCTACGCCACCCCAAGAACCTCACCCGCATTGTCAGACTCTGTCGATACAACTCTACCCAATATTGCACTCTATTGCTCAGGTATTTGTAGATGTTGCTCTCCAAACTCCATATCATCAAGCACGGGGCCCTCGTCAAAGTGTTGAATGCCCACGATGGGCTCAAAGGCGTCCTGTGCGCGCGGCACACGACGGCGTCTGCTGAACCACCACGTTGCTGGATATTCCTGCTCGACACACTGGGGCTCGACAAAAAACATAAACACCTCCATGGTGTGGATCCATGCGCTGCGGGCAGGCGACATGTGCGGCTTCTTGTGGCGCCACAGCTTGTACTCGCACAACAGGATGGCGTTGCCAACCATGTTGATGCCACGGCATACGAGGTTGAACATGATAAAGACAACCATGGCCATCTCGTACGAGTCCATGACGCGGTACACTACGCGGCGACTGTTGATTCGAGAAAGCTCGAGGAGCGGTGCAAGCCACGAGGCAAAGATGAGGGTTTCGAGGAGCAGCGCAAAATGGTATGTTCTCATAATGGTGCCGCGGAGGGCATTGAGGCAAAAGTTCCAGAGCGTCACAATGAATCCAGCCTATTTCACTTGGTTAACATAGGAGGCATGATGACACGCGCGAGGGGCACTTACCACGACTACACCAACCACCCACATGGCGCGCGATCGAAAGTAATGCCAGCACAAGCCCGAGGCGATGAAAACCACCACCCACTGGCCCACACCAATCACATAATAAAAAAAGACTACCTTTGTGTAGCGCTTGAAACACCTCTTGTGAAACTCGGGCTGGTTCCAGGCAGGCTGTCTAGTAACCGGTCTCCCACACCAGCGACAGACGTAGACGGCAGCATTGTTTGCCATGAAGTACTTTATCCCGACCAGAAAGCCCTTTTGCCTCCAAACGCAGTCGATGCAGCGGCTGGATAGTGGGAAGCGCGGGTCATGCTCATCGGTGCTGACGAGCGCCTCGCCGCCCTCCCAGTATTGCTCGAGGCAGATGCGGCAGGTGTAGCGAATGTGGTAGCGGAAATGGGGTTTGAGCAGGGAGCGGACGAGCTTGGGGCTCACGTGGGCGAGGAAGAAGCGGCTGCTCCGACGCAGGCGCTCCAGGTCACCAAAGTCGAGGTACGAGAGAATCTTGAGCTGCAGCTCGGGCGGGAGGGCCAGCAAGAGGTCGAGCAGCTGTCTCTTGGTCTGCTTCGGAGCAGCGGTGCGGGATAGGCTGCCACCGCCGACGCCGACAGTCTTGGTGAGGGCGCCGAGCTTAGCGAGCTTGCGCGGCTTGATGGTAGTATCATCGGCGCTCGCATCTCCGAGGAAGCCATGCTGCGCAAGATGAGTTGTCTCGGGTTGGCGAGGGAGTTCCTGGAGCTCTGCTGCCGTGCCATCGCTGGTGTTGTGTTGCAGCGGTGGTGGTGACGCATCATCGCGGCCTTGTGTGGTGCTGGCGGGGTTACGTCTGGCGACGACCGTATAAATCTTATACAAATGCTCCATGGCTC
The DNA here is from genome assembly GCA_030780425.1 of Beauveria varroae. Taxonomy (NCBI): domain Eukaryota; kingdom Fungi; phylum Ascomycota; class Sordariomycetes; order Hypocreales; family Cordycipitaceae; genus Beauveria; species Beauveria varroae. The sequence continues at coordinate 17,497 of JAPFUP010000385.1, read as the reverse complement.
CGCGCTGCTATGTGTAAGTTTGCTGCTTGGTATTCCGCTTTCATCTCATGTCCACGAGCAGCTCGTCGAGGAGCGGCAGTGGCTGACGCGGATTTAGGCTTGCTTGCCCGTCGGGCGGGTATGATAATCAAGACGGGATGGCCCCAGTTGATGCGCATCAATCACCAAAACCATCAGCAGCCAAAAAATCATTCGCTGTTTTCTGGATCAAGAATAACTTTTATAGGGCTACGCCCACGCGTCAAAAGTTAAAAACACACGTGGGTGTTGCGTCAATAGCAAAATGTGGTGGCACAAGTCGCAGCCCCTCAGCCGGGCTAGAAAGCTTCAAGCCACTCAGGTTTCCTTTCGCCACCCGAGATGGCGCCACAGAACGGAACACGGCCCGTTGTCGTAGATGACGGAAACGTCTAGCAGCGCGGTGGGAGGTTTTGTATCAACGGAGATGATGAGGCGATGCGGTGGTCTTTTATTCGAGCCGCAATGTCGTTCGTGATTTGGCTGCGTTGCCAGGTAGCGAGGCAGTCAAGGTGAAGATAGGGCGCGAAAAGGCCAACGATGCGACCGAGTTGTACAAGGCCAGGCACGGCACCAAGTACGACCTTGATGTTGGGTTCAAGATGTTGAGCTGATGATGCAGAAAGATGGTGCCAAACAAAGTCAGCACAGCCTCGTGGCACGCAGTTAAAGTTTGGGTCGCGCCGCCGCCCGCACAACAAGTGGCGGAGTGGCGTTGTGTAGCATCGCCGACGATTACCATTCCGAGGCCTTGGTCATCACCTTTCTCATTGACAATGTGAGACTATCAAACACAATTCACTGCCTAATTACCTGACTTCTTCCTTCGATTTATAGAGCCAGTGGTGGTTTTTTTGGGGGACCTTCTCTGAGTATGCCTGGGCATCAAACGTCTTCCTACATACGTAATGGATACAGCAGGGCCAACCATTGTCATTTGGCGCCAACGATATTGTCAACAATATACACAGAAAAGAACAGATGACACTGCCAATGGCCTCTATCTTCTCCTTATTTTTAGAATTTGTCCTGAGTCTGTTGGAGGCACCCCATTTCTGGGTAGATTCTTGGTGTTAGTGGTGCAGGAGGGTTGCGCATCAGCAACAGTCTTCGAATATTCGATAACAAAAGGCCACTCGCTAGCTCCGACTAATTGGAGCGCGTTACAGCTAGTCTTCTCAGTATTTACCTTTCGTCCTCTTTATAGGGTTGTTTTAAGACTTGTTCGATATTTGTTTTTGTTTGTTTTGTCTTTCAAGCCTTTTGAGGTCGCCAACAGGCGCTGCTGATAGGGTATCCGTAGGTAGGCAAGTAGGCTTTAGCTCTTTACTAGAGCCTCCGGCAGGCTCCTAGTCTGCCGGGGACCTGGGTGAGAATTGACTAGCGGTGACTCCTAGTTATTGATTGACTCCTATCTTATCAGGATCTATTAGTGCCTATGAGACCATAGTAATCTTACCATTAGGCTGTTGTTGACCATTCAAATTCTATTGTTGATTTAGCAGCCATGTCGCCTTATGGTGCAGTGGCTTATTGCTTCCTGCGCCACACCCACTAGCCCCATCTATCATTCCCTTCCCATCGCCGTCCTGACCTGACTTGAATTTGCAGCACCACTTCATCAAATTAAATCATCATCATATTTCCCAGACCTCTTTGTATATTCCTATCCGCACTAATTCTCACAATACAAAACTCAAAAGCTATCATATCTAATCGCTGCAAATGTCCTCAAAATGTCCGTCACTCATCAGAGTCATGACAACAATCTGGCCCCCTTGATCCCGAGATCACGACCTCGAAAAACAAATTGCCAATCACGCCGTCCGCCCAGTTTTGCTCTCCCTTTTCACCCCTTATTTATCCCGTCATCTTGACGTCTCGATGCACCAGCGGCGTGCTCGTCGCCCCCTCGCCCTTGATCTCACGCGTCGCCGCCTCGAGCTCATTGAGCATGCACGCCGCCGCAATCACTCTAAAGCTCTGCATCCTCTCCTCCTTTCCACCACCCGTTGCCCCCCCTCTCTTGCCTTTAAACAACGTCTGCGCCGGCGCGTCCCCCTGCAGCAGCTCAATCTGAAAACACGCCGCCGCCATCTCCAGCGATTGCAGCCGCGCCGTGCTCACAGTGCCGTCCCCGGCCGCCGTCGCGTGCACGGCGCTCCCGCCGCCATCATGCCATCCACCGCCCCGCGATTCTGGGTTACGGATTAGCTTGACGATCCAGCTCATCAGCCGGTCCATTTCATCCTTGAGCTTAATCGACAAATCTCGCTGCTGCCGCGACTGCGATCCCGTCTTATTAACGATATCCCCGCAAAACGCCTCCGTCTCGCTGATGGCAGTCCGCGGGTTGTGCGAAAACTGCTGCATGTTCTCGTACAAACCCGTCTCGTAGATGCGCCGCACCTTGCGCGCCTCGTCCACCCGGCCCCGCCAGTCCAGCCGGATGCCCAGCGCCGCGAGGCCTGCCTCCATGATGCGCTGCACCGATTCCCACACCGATGCCCCCGCCGCGCCGCCGCCGCTGCTTTTTTTAGTGCCACCCGTCACCCGCGCCCACAGATTCTTCTCGTCAATCGCCCGGTAAAGCTGGCCCAGAATCTTTTCCGATTTGTGGTACCGGTACTTTGGCCGGCCGAACCCGTCATCGCCCTCGTCCTCCTCCTCGTTCACCTCGACAAACGCAACGTCGCCTAGGTCACACGTCGTCGTCGGCGGTGCCGGCGCCATGAAATCCGGCTTCGTCTTGGGCTGCCGCGGAATCTCATTAATGAGCGGCGGGATGCCCGTCTTGGAGTAATCCACGGCCGTCGAGTGCAGCTCGGCTAGCTTGATGCATGTCGGGTCGTCGGTGCCCGCGGGCTGAATGTCGGCGTACATGAGATGCCGGTTGGCAATCAGCCCCAGCACGTCTGTGCGCATAAACTCGATGAAGAAGCTGGCAATATCGTCGCGCGTCACGTCGCGGTCCAGCGGCTGCGGCTTATTACGCGGGTAGCTGGCGGGCGCAAAGACGCTGCGCGGCAGGGCGCCGCCGTCCCAAATGACGTTGTACTTGTCGCCGTCGAGGTCGCCACCGCTCAGCTGACTCGGCAGGTCGCGGCCGCCGCGCTGGCTAAAGACAATGCAGTTGCGCAGCGCCCGCAGCGGATGCTTCTCGGGCGGTGTCACCATCTTGGCCAGCTGGATATCGCCCGGATGCAGCGCCGGCGACCGCGTCACGATAACGGGGCCGTCGACGAGCGAGTCCTCGATGCCGTCTTTGCGGCCCGGTGCCCGCCGGTCGTAGTGAATGTAAATTTCGCCCTCTTTTAGAAACCCCGTCTCGTCCATTACGCCAAACAGCGTCACACCCTTCTCAATGGGGATGCGCGCTTTGTGCTTAAGCAGCCGCAGCTCCCGCAGCACCACGTACTCAACGACGCCCTTGAGAAACGGGTCCCCTCGGTAGTCGATACCGTATGCGTGCAGCCGCCGGATGAAGCGTGGCAGGCGGATGCTGGACCCGACGCCCTGGTACTCGAGAAACGTACACGTATTGGCTGCTGTCGCCGTCACACCGCGCAGCGTTTCGAGCGCCTTGGCCTGCATGGTCCGGAACCAGGTCCGATTCGTGCCCATGTCCTCGAGAATCTTGATCATTTGCCGGTTGAGTACCAGTCGCAGCGGCCGGGCGGCGACCTCGCAGATGCCAATCTCGACAAAGTCTCGGCTGGGAAATTTCATCATTGACTCGGCGCGGATGCAAATCTGCCTGCCCAGCAGCCGGGGGTCCAGGCTCAGCATGCCCTTGATGCCGGCGACGCGAATCTGCACGCACGTCGGCGAGCCCAGGTTGAGTGGCAGCACGTCCCAAAACTCCTCGAGCGCGCCCTGCGAGATGGTGCCGACACCGTCGCTAAAGACTCGCGAGTCGTCGACGCTGCTGCGCACGTCTTCAATGTAACTGATGACGATGCTGCTACCGCGCAGCGACACAGCGTAGGGTGTCTCGGAAAAGGCCTGGCCGATACGGGCGGCGCACTTTGCGGGGATGCGAATCTCGCGGAAGTCGCCGAGCGAGTTGAGCACCGTGGCATAGTCTTGCCTCCCCATGCGGTTATCGACGAATGGCGCCATGAACCAGGCCGAGTGTGAGCGCAGGCTCGAGTGCGAGAAGCCGAGAAACGAGAAGCGGCGGCCGGCGACCTCGATACCCTGCTTCATGACGCTGCGGTAGTGGTCGTAGACGTAGTCATTGGACACGCGATGGTTGAAGTTGAGGTCAGAACCGTCCTCGTCGGTGAAGGTGACGCGCAAAAAATAGTCTGTGCGGTCGTGAAACATGCGCAGCACGCGGTTCTTGGACTCGGGGTCGGGGCCTCCCAGAATGACGCGCGTGGGCGTCACCATGGCCTTGAGCACCCAGGCCTGCTGCTTGGAGATGTTGTCGCCGAGGCGGCCGCTTGTGCCGCCGCTACTACTGCTAGTGCCGTTACTGCTGCTAATACGCGCGGGTTCCTCGCCACGCACCATGACGCTCTCAATGTCCATGACGCAGTTGAGCAGCTCAAAGGGGTCAAGCTCGTTGGCCTTGACGGCGGGCGTCGGGTAGGGAATGTCATTGAAGAGACGCTTAAACGAGTCTACCGAAAACGGCCTCTGCCTTCCCTCCATCTCGGCCTCCATGGCCAGCGTTTCCATGATACCCAGCAACGTCGTCGCAGGCTTTGGATGCAGGTAGTTGTTCCAGACCATCTTGTGGACCTGAAAGAGAATGGGAAAGGGCAGCAGCAGCGGGTTATTTCCGAGGATGCTAATCTTGCGGTGGAAGTCTTGCAGACAGCCGAGGTACTCATGGCCGCTGGCGCGGGGGTCGCGGTCGACGCGCAGCGTGTGGCGGCTGACGGACACGTCGTGGTGCTCCTTGACGGCGGCAAAGACGCGGGCGACGTCGTCATCGGCGATTTGGAAGCGGTAGACGAGACAATGGGCGACGTACTTGGACAGCTCGGGCCAGCCGCTCAGCATAGGCATGCGGCACCACTGGGTGCGCAGGTCTGGGTCGACAGTGTTGCGAGCATAGAAGCGTGGGCACTCGTTGAGGATCATGGTGAAGGAGCGGTCGCCGAAGTCAAAGACGCAGTCCTCGACGGTGCCGTAGGAAATGTGCATCTGGTTATGGGTGACGGTAGTGAAGATGCACGACTTACGCTTGAACTGGGCGTGGCCGGCGGTAGTGCATTCGGTTTCGCGGGCAAACACGAGCGACTTGGTGGTGGTGGTGGTGGTGGTGGTGTTTCCGTTGGCTGCTGCGGTGGTGGCTGGGTCAACGTAGACCATTTTGCCGCAGGCGATGCTGCTGATGCGTACAACCGTTGTAGCCGCCGCCGCTGAGCTTTTCGCCGGCGCGGCGCGGTTTTCTCGCTGGTCCTTTTCGAGGGCGAGGTGACTGAGGATCAGAGGATCCGGCTCCTTGGCGCTCTTTTCGGCGTAGACGTCTACGTGTAGTAGACATAATTTGGATATTTCCGGACCCTTGCGTTGTTGTTGTTGTTGCTGCTGCTGCTGCTGCTGTTGTTGCTGCTGTTGCTGAATGTGTTGTTGCTGCTGCTGATGCTGCTGTGCCTTGTTACTGCTATTGCTGCTGCTGCTGCCGCCGGTGTTTGTGGCCTCGACGGCGGCTGCAGCGGCGGCACGCGGCTGCGTCGGCGCAATGACTTTGCCGTGGCGCTCGAGAAAAGCAACGCCGTCCTCGCGCCGTAAAAACGTGAGCCACGCCTGCGTCTTCTTTTTGGGCTTGTCGCACGCCCAATCATCGATGGCGAGACGCCTCATGAGCGGAAGGAGCTCATGACGAAGGCTGTCGTCTGCGAGGTCCTTGGGGACGCCGCGGAGAAAGACCTCCATTGGGTTGACAGCGAGAAAAGGGTATTTCTTTTCCTTCTGCTTTTGGAAAAAAAAAAAAGGGTACAGTGATGAATAGGGATGGAAAAGAAGCAGGAAAGACACGAGGGAAGAAATTATGCAATCCAAGAGATATAAAAAAAAAGAGAGGCAGGAACGAACGAAAAAAAGAGCAGTGAATAGTTCGCAGACAATTTGAATGTTCTTGTTTATTTACTCTGGGCTCTTTGCTGCTGCTGCCCAAGGATACGCAAACAAGACACACACACACACGCACACACACACAGACAACGCACACGGGGCGCGGGTTTCGGGAAGGGTGCAAAAAAGGCTTCACCTGCGTCCCTACTTTTTTTCTCTCCTCGTCACCACATTGAACCACACCAAAAAAAAAACACAACCCAAATAGGTGGTTAGCCGCCGGCTGGCTCCACGACGCACAAACGATTTCAACAACTTTGGTCACGGCGGCAACTGGCCACCGCATTCACTGCCGTGTTTCTTCCATGTATCGCGCGAGACTTGCACAAGTCCCCCTTTCCCCCCCTTTTCGTGCAACGTCTTGACCAAATTCACACAAAAGCATCTGTTGGTTCCGTCAGGGGCTGGTGGCTGCAACAGTATCCTTCTTTTCTTGTCCTTCTGTGGCGAGCCCACTGCGCTGGGTCTGTCTCTCTAGTCGCACAAGGTGTAGAGCCTCGGTGAAGGAAAGCCTTCGGTGAGTGAATAGAGTTGTGTGTGTCTCTTTTTCTTGTATGCCCGCTATCCACGGACGGGATTCTACTGAGGAAGAATGTGTGCAACATGCAGGAGAGACGCAGGAGAGACCCAAGTCGGAAGGGGAAAAAAAATGTTTGCTTCAATTTTAGTCGGATTTGGCGCGCGGGTGCTGGCAGCGTCGCTCGGCTGCATGTATCAGCACAATGGCACCACAGAACATACCGTCGACTACACTTTACCCGATTCTGCATGATTGCAAAACGGCAAAAGAAGCAGAGAAAGACGAGAAAGTAAAAATTTACACAGATCGGATTGTAAAACAATATACCCGCGATTAGTGCTACCCAACTCCCGATCAAACCCATCCCGATGGCGAGAGTTGCCGCCGCCGCTGCCGACGCCGTCGCCGTTGATTACTTCCCGACGACACTGCCGAGATGGAGATGGAGACGACGCTAACCGCACCACCCTTCAACCCTTTATCCATCAACCTTTTCATTAAAATCCCTCGAAAACCAAGCAGGTTCAAATTCATAAACCCTCTTTTCCATTTCCTCTTCTTCTTCTCATCCCTCGTTGCTCATCCTCCACGACACCTAGCCCAACTTTCTCAGCCATGGCCTCTCCCGGCATTCTCTACGTGACCATGCAGCCCCGGCCCGGCCTCCCCCTCGCCCAATTCCACGAATGGTACAACAACGAGCACGGCCCGACGCGCCTCTCCCTCCCCTCCATCTTTGCCAACGGCTTCCGCTACCAATCCACCTCTCCCACCACCACCACCACCACCTCCCCCTCCTCTCCGGCCTTTCTAGCCGTCTACGACATCCACCACATGCCCCTCCTCGCCACACCCACCTACACCACCCTCCGCGCCCAACGCTCCCCACGCGAAGCCGCCACCATTGCCCAGGTCGACGTCCGCCGCTCCTTTTACGACCTGCTGCACGCGGCCGCCGCGCCCGACTTTCAGCCCATCGAGAGCTTGTCGGACCGCGACGCCGCCGGGCTCGTCACTGTCGCGGTAGAAATCTCACCCACGTCGGACCACGCCGCCGGAGAGGAATACCAAAAGTGGTATGTGGAGGAGCATGTGGGATTGCTGGCCAAGGTGCCCGGATGGCGCCGCAGCCGCCTGTTCAAAACGTCGTCGCTGCAACAAGAGGCAAATGACGAGAAGGTGGCATACCTCTGCCTGCACGACTATGCACCGGACAATGGGCTGGGCGGCGCCGAGCACAAAGCATCCATGGACACGCCCCGACGCACCACCGTCTTTCAAAAGTACGTGGCCAGGAAAAGCCGACAGACCTACTCTCTATTCTACGTGTTCGGCCCTGCATCTCGCGATCTCTACTCCCTCTCGCAGCTTGACCCGTCCTCTGCCTCCTTCACCTCTCCCTCCGGCACGCTCCAGACCTCTGCCACATCCATCACCTCGCGCATCACCACTCCCTCCGGCCTCGCCATCCACTACCGCCTCCAGGGCAACCCCTCGCCCTCCGCGCCCGTCGTCGTCTTTTCCAACTCCCTCCTCACGTCCTACGCCATGTGGGATCCCCTCATCACGCTCCTCCAACAGTACCGTCCCGACCTCTGCATCCTCCGCTACGACACCCGCGGACGGCATACCCTCCCACAGCCTCCCGTCGCCGCCACCCTCGCCGACCTCGCGTCCGACCTCGATGCTCTACGCGCCGCGCTGCGCATCGACCGCTTCGCCTGCCTCGTGGGCGTCTCCATGGGCGGCGCCACCGCCCTGCGGTTCGCCCTCACGTACCCTACCCGCGTGGCGCGCTTCGTCGCTGCCGACTGCAACGCCGCCTCGAGCGCCGCCAACACGCAAGCCTGGCGGGACCGCATCGACGTGGCCCGCGGCGGCGGCGGCATGGCGGCGCTGGCAGGGCAGACGGTCGCGCGCTGGTTCCATCCGGAGACGAAAGACGAGACGGTGGCCTGGATGACGGATATGGTGGCGGAAAACGATGTCGAGGGTTTCGCGCACAGCTGCACGGCGCTGTGGGATTATGATTTGAAAGATCAACTGCCTGGGTGCGCGGTGCCGGGATTGCTCGTCGCGGGCGAGGCGGACGGAAAGGGGGCGCTGGTTAAAGCCATGGAGAGCTTCAAGAGGCTGGTGGGCGAAGAGGGTGCTGCACTGCACGTGGTGCCGCGGGCCGGACACCTGCCCATGTGCGAGAACCCACAGGGTTTCTGGGACGCAATCAAGGATTTTATCTGACTATTGTCATCTGAAAATAGGAACAGGATATAGATATATCTATGATTTATACAGCAAGTTATATTTGATTGCAAAGGTCTAAAATGGGTCAGCTCCATGCTATGGTTTCCAAGTCTATCTTCAAACGCCTTTCGTGAAAATCATCCCAAATGCCATACACATATTCTACAAGCTTTTGAAAAGAAATCATTGACGGAAAGTCACCAGAGAAGAAAAAAAGAAAGAAGAAGGAAAGGTCAAGCAAAAAGTCAACATCAACATGGTCCAGCAACATCAGCAACGCAAGTCAGCAAGACATCGTCGGATGATATCAGCAACAATCAAACAGATACTCGTCGTCAAATAATCAGAAACGAGACTTGTCAACACTTCTCTTCCACTGTACAAGACCCCATTCGTCCAGGACAGTCGGGTTCTGTATCGCGCCGCCTTTTTGCCCACTCAACCACGCCCGGCACGCCTCTAAACGGGCATACTCGCCCGGGTAGCCTCTACCCGCTGCCAGGATCTTGTCGTCCGCCACGTCCAGCACACTGCGCCCGAGGGCATCTCGCGCGTACACGTTGGCCCCCTGATCGACCAGTGCCTTGGCGGCGAGCTTGCGTCCGCAGCGGACAGCAATGTGCAGTGCTGTTTCGCCGGCGCGGTTACGCGCGTCCACATTTCCACCTGCCTCGATGAGAATCTCGAGAATGCGCGGGCCGAGCTTGTAGTTGCCGTCCTCGGGCAGCTGTGCAACAAAGGCCATCAGTGGAGTGTTACCATTGGCGTCGTAAGCGTTGGCGCGGACACCCCAGCTAAGCACGTCCCGGAGCGAGTCGAGGCGCGTTTTCATAGGGCCCTCTGATGAGCCGGTTTCTTTTTTGCTGCCACCAGAGGTGCGACGTCGGCCCCTAGGGCTAGCCGCGCAAGTTTTGCCGGTCATGCCCAGAGCGGTCGGTACAGAGGCCAAACCGAAATTTACGGCGGCGAGGCAGTGGAGGCCATTGCGTCCATGGGAGTTTTCTGCCCTAGGATCTTGTTTAACGTCATGATTGATGAAGTGCACAAGTTGCAACTCCACGGAACTTGCATTACTCTCGGCAGGATCGATCGCGCTGTCGAGTGGCAGGGTATAGTCTGTCGGTAAGCCATGTGGCACTCGTGGTGCAGAAATACGTATATCTTCCCCGAAGGCATCGCGCGTGCTCCACCGATTAGAATCGTCCGACTTGATAATGTCATCTGCTAGGAGGTCATCTAAAATAGTCTGACCGACACCATTGGCCCACAACATGTGGAAAAAGTTGCGGCCGTAGTGGTCTTGGGCGTAGATGTCGACGTCATGATCCTTTCGTAGACTGCGAATCAGTTCGGTCACAAAGGATGGCGTCTCCGTGGTGCCCTGGGCCATGACGTGAAGGAATGTCTGGCCTGCCGAGTTGGCCTGCTGCAGGATGTCGTCATCTTTCAACTGCCTGATGATGCTGCATAGGTTAGTAGTGTGGCCCCGGGCAGCCACGAAATGCAACAAGGTATTGCCAAAAACATCCACCTCAGAAAAGTCCGACTCGCGAATGCAGCCGGTCAGAATGCGGGAACCCTTTTCCGTAAGGCCGTTGGGTGTTACCCAAGGCAAAGACGAGGCAGGCACTTGTGACAATTCTCGAGCGGCCGAGTACAGAACACTACGGCAGACCTGGTTAAGCATCTGTGGCAATTGCATGTATTTGTCGATATTGAGAAAGTCACCGGGCAGAGGAAAGGGTGTGCCGGTATAAGGAGTCGGACCTGCCCCATCATCAAGCCAATCCATGACGACAGAGATGGGCTCGGAAAAGGGTGATACATCTCTCGAACGCGGGAAGAAACCGGGAAGTCGGCGCATCAACCCCTTGACAGCACTACGATAGGCAGGGCTATAGTCGGCCAAGACGGTCTTTAGGGAAGAAGTTGAAGTGGTTGTTGAAGAGGAGGTCATGGTTGCCCTGCGAAGGAATGGTGCAAATAACATTCTGTCGTGCTCCTCTTTCGGATGATAAGTAGATGCCGAAGTTGTTTTGCATGGTTGGGACGGCGAACACGCAGAAAAAGCTGGATAGGAAGACGTTGGCGATGTAGGAGCACTCCGGGATGCCATGGAGTGCTGGGGGACGCCGAGCAGGGCAGGGCTGGTGCTACCATTAGACTTGAAATGTGCGTGAAGAAAGCTTGGCGCAGGCGTATAAGACGAAGCACGGCCGTAAGGAGTGTCGTCGAGTCGGGATGGCATTCGAGAGGGCGAGAGGGAGAGCTGCTCGAGGCGGCGGCCCATATCCTCGTTGGTCCTGGGGTGCAGCCATCGAGGCTCCTTGTCAAGAAGGGTATTAAGATTCTTGTTTGCAGAATCGTGTCCGGGACATCTGTTGGGAGGGGTCTTTTGGTGGACGACTTTGACGATTTTCTCGAGTGGAAGGGTTGTGTAGACGTAGAGACAGACCATTTTGCATTGGTGAAACTTTGTCCACATGGCAGGACGGCCGGTCGTGGCGCTGAGACCATACGAGGAAGGCGACCTTGAAAGATCTGGGGAAAGCTCGGGCAGCAGATTAATATCTGGTGGGATTGTGAGAGCCGGCAGAGATGGCGACGTCATTTTTGAAGAGTTAGCTGCGCTTGTAAGCTACCAGTGTGAGTAAGGTGTAGCGGCGCTTGGTGTAAGCGGCGCTTGGTGTAAGTGAGAGAAGTGATGCAGTAAACAATGTCAGAGCTTTGATAGATACGGGCAAAAGAAAGCAGAAATCTGAAATCGAAATGATCTCCATATGGGGAAACACGCTGAATTTAAACAATATAGAGGCGTTTTGGCCGCGGAGGAGCTGCAATGCGAACGAGGGAGATGCCTTCCTCATAGTAGGCGGGCAAGCTGAGGGCCGGTGTTGGGGGTCAGCCGGGGCAAGTCGGAGTAAAGGGCGGGCGCATGATGAATGGTGCGGCTCGGTAGCAGCCTAAACGGTGTCGTGGGAAGATGTGGCAGACCAAGTGATAAGGAATTCGAAATGTTCGTCATGAAAATGAGCTGGCTGGCTTCCTGCGGTCGCATCACTGTAGAGGTGCGCGGTGGTATGCCACGGTTTGCATAGCCACAGGAAGAGGTGGAGCGGGCATGGCCAGCTAGTGAGCCGGTAGGCCTCTCAGGCGGCGAGGCTTTTGGCGAGCCATACTGAGCGAATACTAGGACGGTGCAGCCTTGATGAGGCTGAGATGGGGTCGAGATGAGGCAGAAACAAAGGCAGATGGATGGTGATGGTGATGATGGTACCGCTTTCGGAGGCCTGCGGAATGATACTTGGCATGGGATGCAGGAACAGGGTACCCCAAACTGCCAAGGCAAACGGCGACGACAGCCGCCAGTGCTCGTGCAAAACGGCCGCCTTGTCTACAGTGGGCCGCAAGTAGTTCTTAGCAACGCAGCACTTATTCGCCATACAAAGAGGCTATAAACTACCTGCAGGCACTGTACGTAGAAGTCGGCCGTTACAGTGCCTGCCGCCAGTTGACAGCTGGCAGGCCTGCTGCTCGCTGTGCCTTTTCCGCCCGACCGTTGTGATGCATCTGCAGCCATCATCACCCCATACAATATGATCAGGATGCCAATGCATGCCTGTATATGCATCTAACAGTGGCCCAATCGAATCCCAAGCTGTGCTGCGGCCTGGGCGTCATGCACAGAGGCTGCAACATCTCAGTCTGGGCAACACAACGAATCTCAGGGCTGCAGCAAAGGAGCGAATGATGGGCTCTCTTCACGCAGAACAGGGAAAATGCACAGCCTGATCAATCTTCATCGCCGTGCATGTTCCCTGCACATCAGTTCATCGAGTTCTCTTTTCCGGATGCAATGACGCCAACTTCCGACGCTCCAAGCCCAACGATCAAGCTTGTGACTCGGCCGAACTGCTGAGCCACCCCAATCCAATTGCGCAGCCTCAACTCTTCTCGTTGAGCCACAGACAACTGGACAGTATGGCTGATGGGCTGGCCAGAACTGCCTCAGCTGCCGTTTTGCGGCCTTTTTATTGATTTGCATAGCCCCAGGTTTCGGCCGCCTGTCTGCACGCCGCCCGTATTGAACCAAATGACTATCCGCTACTGACTGCGCCACAATCGTTGAATGCACGCAGTCTCACACAACCGGCCATCATGTCGTTTCTCTTTTTTCGAATATCGGTACTGGTCTTCTCATTCTGCCCTTTCACAGTCTATTGGCCGCTCCCAACTGGCGAGCGCTGGGCACATTGACTACTTACAAAGCCCGGATTCTTACTAACACGTTACGCCTGCACCAACCCTTTCCAGCCAGGAAACCCCCCGCAAAAAAATGACGTCAGTTTGAGATATTTCACTCGCTGCATTTTACTTCATTTCTCATCTAGGCTTTCGTGTTGTTGAAGAACTCACCTCTCAAATAGACGCTGACTTTCACTCAGTCGCCTTCGGCGAAACTTCGAATATTGTTATCCCGCTTCCGGGGCCGTCTCGGCTGCGGCGGCGCCGAATTTCCGCTCCTGGCGTTCACCGAGCCTGCCGACGAGAGAAGAAGGTCATTTGGCAAGAAAAAGCCATCCAGAAAGAGGCATAATGCCGCAACTTCACCCACTTACCGATGGCCAAAAACGCTCAAGCGCTCAATCTGAAACGTCGCCCGCGAACCCAAGCGATCGTTGATGCATGAATAAAGTTTGCGTTGTTGATGTGCAAGGGTTGACAGGCCCATTATTGGCTTCATTCTGATTGTCGGCCTCCTTTGGCTCGTTAGCGATAATGCTCGAACACACTTTGCTGTGCAATACTTTGGCCGCCTTGTGAGGAGACCCCGCCGAGAACCTTGACCGCTAACAAAGAGGAAGAAAAAGTCTGCCTTCAAGCTTAGCCGGGGTGAAGACGAGTCAGTGAACAGCTCATGTTTTCCTTTACCCCTCCAAAGATCCAAGTGCTTTTCTTTGCCGCAATGACGATTCCATGGATGAGAGAGGGCGTGCAAAAGGATCAAAGCTTTCTCCCGGCTATTACTAACCAAATCGCAATTCCGTCGGCTACAAACTAGATGAGGGGGCGGGGATCTGGCCATCTCTACTCCTCTACGCGCCAGCTCCCACGCATCACCACAGCACTAATGAGACTGACTTTCTGCACAACAGGGTGTAATCATTAGTTTGGCGCGCCCGTTGCTCAGCTAAGTGACGAACACACCGTCTCCGACTATGCGTTTCTACTGGTAAATCGACCCCGTCCTCAAATTTGAATCGAACCATATGTTCATGCATGGCGAGGCCCGTTATCTAGCGTCCGCTGTGATTGCGGAGCATCAACAAATCAACGATGTCAGTTTATGTGAGTTTTTTTCTACGGTTTTGGTTTTTTCAGCTACCCAAGGAGTCCGGAGTTTAACATGTTTGCTTTGATCCGCCTGGTCTTTCTTGTTTTTTTATATCCACCATCCCCATTGTGGCTTTGCCGATTCTCCCTGCGCAGCCAATTGTCTCGGTTTGCGGGCGGCAAGCCAGCCTACTAGCCACGCCCCTCTGGCGTTGTGCGTAGCAGTTATTCCGAATCGCATTCTACGTAATTCGGGACTCCGCTTGTCCGCCCAGTGGAAGAAACAATGGAAAACAGAGGGTTCCACACCTGCCCAGCCGTAAGATTTTTGAAACAGCCAGTCACGTCATGCGGCTCGCTGGTCAGGTTGCCTAATTCGGCCGACTTTGAACTTTATCTCCTTTTCAGTGCTTTCCTCGCCTCTGTACCTCATAGCCAGTGGCTTCCGGCGCAACAATATTCTTCGCTGAGTCCCTCTTGAATTGGACAATGAACAAAAGCATAGTCAAGATGAAATAACCAAGGCACCAGGACGCTTGAGCAGGGCCTCCTCGCTAGCGGGCGCATGGGTTTGTTCAGACGAAAACTGGAGAATGGGGGCGCCCTGACCCCGGCAAGTCACTGTCACAATGGGCTGTTAAAGCGGCAACATTTTCCTTATTCTTGACCCCTGACTATTCACTTTCAAGCTTCCATGTTCCTTCTCGTTGACCTTTTTAGCTCGCACATCCTGCTGCGCTGGACGGGTTGCGGGCGTATCGCTTTGAACCTGTGTGTTTTTGCCCCGGACGCTCAGTCGATTGTCCCTCCGCGGGACGCTCGGGACCAGGTATTGACCCTCTGTCTCTCTTCTGCGTCGACGTGTCTGAGATCCTCCTTGAATGCGTTTGTTATCCTTATATGCGTCGAGCGCCAAAGCAGAGGCAGCAGTCCATGCTGTGCTTTTTCTTCTTCTTTTCTTGGTTCCCTCGTGTCTAAAATACTGCCCCTCCCCTGCCAGATATTAGTCCCCTGCCAGATATTAGTAAAACATTTGCCCAAAAAGAAAAAGAAAGGAAAGGAAAAGAGGCGCCCGCCCCCAGATGCGCGATGCAGGGGAAGGGGGCGGGGTGGCGAACAGTCCAAATCCAGTGGCGCTTCCTCGATGTAGTTGCCGGTAAACCTTCTGGCTAGTCAGGCACAGACACTGTCCGTCCACGCCGCCTTTTTTCTGAAGGAAGTAGCGAGATGCGAGATGCGAGCGCCCACAGATACGGACAACTCAATGCAGATACCACGAATAAGCTGCTTCGTCCATTTGAGGAAAGCGCACAGGTACATGTATCAATACAATAGGTGATTTGTGCCACTGCAGAGGAGGGTCCAAAAGTACCAGGCCGGCTAATCACCAATCAAGACCTTGGAGCAAGGCAATATCCCATCATGTGCTTGCCGTCTCGTTTTCCCGGACATCATTGAGATGATCGAGTCAAAATTAGAGGTCGTAGCTCACGGGTGGACATTTATGAATTTAAGAATAGTAAATATATTATGTGGCCAAGTACTGTAATCGGCCTGTCCATAACTTGTTATGAAGCGCATATACAGCAGATATGCATCTTGGGCTAAACATGGGTCCTCAAAACCTTCCCATCTCTCTAATAATAATTGTCCATAATAATTCTCCGTCCGAATGTACAGATTGCGCTATTCCCCTTCTTGCCAAGGTAACCAACATTGGTTCTATCAAACCAAATTAGTTCTTAGTAAATGCAAATTAAGTTGCAAATTTTCCGTAGGTCATAACACGGTAAAGAGCGTTGTTGTTTTTTTGTTTTTTCTTCGTTTTTTTCATGCTGCATGTCGTGCCGGGGTCAAGCCTGCTTAAAACAGAGCAACAGCAACACCGACGGCAACGAAAGCGGCCTCGACGCCAAAGCGGCCAGCAGCAGCAGTGACTACAGGAGGCGCGGTCGAAGGGA
Source organism: Beauveria varroae (assembly GCA_030780425.1). Classification (NCBI taxonomy): domain Eukaryota; kingdom Fungi; phylum Ascomycota; class Sordariomycetes; order Hypocreales; family Cordycipitaceae; genus Beauveria; species Beauveria varroae. Next base: position 1,330 of record JAPFUP010000385.1, on the reverse strand, counting down.
CCGTGGGGACGCGGGTGCTGGTGGTGATGGCGGGAGGCGCGGTGGTGGCGGGAGGGGGGGGACCCTGGCTAGAGGGGGGAGTGACGGGGACGCACTCGCCGTTGGGGCCGGGCTTGGTGCCCGCGGGGCAGCCAGAGGACTGAGGAGGAGGGGGGGCCTGGGTAGAGCCAGGAGGAGGGGGAGGAACCTTGGTGGAAGAGCCAGGAGGAGGGGGGGGGGGAACTTGGGTAGATCCAGGAGGAGGAACCTGGGTAGAGCCAGGAGGAGGGGGAGGAACCTGGGTAGAGCCAGGAGGAGGGGGAGGAACCTGGGTAGAGCCAGGAGGAGGGGGTGGCACCTGGGTAGAGCCAGGAGGAGGAGGCACCTGGGTAGAGCCAGGAGGAGGAGGCACCTGAGTAGAGCCAGGAGGAGGAACCTGGGTGGAAGAACCAGGAGGAGGCGGCGGCGGAACCTGGGTAGAGCCAGGAGGAGGAGGGACCTCGGTGGAAGAACCTGGGGGAGGAGGAGGAGGAGGAGGAACCTCGGTGCTGGTCACAGGGCAGACGGTGGTCGACAGAGAAATAGTCGAGGTGACGACGACGGTCGACGAGGCCGGGCAGTCAGTGACTGTGGGGTGGCAGTTGGTAATGGTCTTGGTGCTGGTGGTGAAGACGGTCGAAGTGGTCCATTGAGTGGTCGTCGCGGGCGGCTGAGTGGTGACAACGTCGGTGGTCGACGGGGGCACAGAGCTGCTCTCGGCAGGCGAGCTGGACGGCTGCGTGGTGGGCACGACCTCGGTGCTGGTGACGGGGCAGACGGTGGTCGACAGAGAAATAGTCGAGGTGACGACAACGGTCGACGAAGCCGGGCAGTCAGTGACAGTGGGGTGGCAGTTGGTAATGGTCTTGGTGCTGGTGGTGAAAACGGTCGAAGTGGTCCACTGCGTGGTGGGAGGCTGCGTGGTGACGGCCGTGTTAGTCGAGCCGGTCGAGGTGCTCTGCACAGGGGAGCTGGTGGTAGGAACCTCCGTGCTAGTAGTAGGAACCTCCGTGCTGGTAGGAGGGACCTCGGTGCTGGTAACGGGGCAGACGGTGGTCGACAGAGAAATGGTCGAGGTGACGACAATGGTCGACGAGGCCGGGCAGTCCGTCACGGTGGTAGGGCACTGAGTAATGGTGTGAGTGGAAGTGGTGTAGACGGTCGACGTGGTCCACTGCGTGGTGGGAGGCTGCGTGGTGACGGCCGTGTTAGTCGAGCCGGTCGAGGTGCTCTGCACAGGGGAGCTGGTGGTAGGAACCTCCGTGCTAGTAGTAGGAACCTCCGTGCTAGTAGTAGGAACCTCCGTGCTGGT